>JASSUY010030581.1:0-197345 GCA_032466535.1 Forpus xanthops | reverse complement strand
CCTCGTGGCCCTCCTCTGGACTTGTTCCAATAGTTCCATGTCCTTTTTATGTTGAGGACACCAGAACTGCACACAATATTCCAAGTGTGGTCTCAGGAGAGCAGAGTAGAGGGGCAGGATCACCTCCCTCATCTGCTGGTCACACTCCTAAAATTTAGACCCAAGATCTTAGTGAATCTGTATTATACTTTCAGCCTATTTTTTTTCTCTCTTAATTTCCAAACTAAATTTATTGGAAGACATGCTAATAGCACTTTTACAAGTACAAAGCAGTCTTCAGATGTAAATGAGATCCTCATTCATGTCGCTAAATGTGACATGTTATTATACAAACTTAAATGGAAATTGCCATCATTGGAGGTGGGTGTTCATTTCTGATCTACAGTTAGTCTTGAGTTATCCACTATGAAGCAGTAAGAAGGTATTGGTTTACCTTTCTTGCTTTTCTTCCCCAAAGATCTGATCAAGTTTACCTGCTTCAGAAACAGCAGGAAATTGAACTTGAGAACCTTGTTCTCTCAGTTTCAAAAGTAGCCTGCTAAGGAGAGCATTTGGGAGATTAATATAGTTTCTCTCAAATGGGGAGTGCTCTTTGAACATGACTGCAGTGAACAAAGGAAGATCTGGAAAGCACAGAAGTTCATTTGTAATTAATTATTATTATTATTATTGAGTTCCATGGTTTGTGCTGCAAACAGCTTAAATTCTTGGTTCTCCCTCCCCCACCCTTTCTTTTTTTAAAAAAGGAGAAGAAAAAAGAGGCCTGGAGCCATGAGGAATAAAGCCTTTTGAGGCTTGCTTTTATATTGAAGTTCACAACCTTGGAGTGAGAAAGCTATTATTTGGAAGGGAGTTGGGTTTTTTCCTTAATTCAGAAGCCAGGCCTTCTCCCCATATGTCTCTCTTTTTTCTTTAAATTTGAAGAAGTTGTGCTGTTCTACTGCACTTAACCTTCCCTCTGTTTTTCTTTCCTGCTGCTTGTTTCACATCTCCTTGCGCTCTGCTGTAATGCTTGTGATCTCCCTGTGTGGTGTTCTTACAAAAGGTGATTCTGCTCATGACTGCTCTTCCTGCACTGTAGTGTTTCCCTGTGGCATCTGCACATGTTGGATCTCTACAGACTTCTGCTGCTCCTGACATCTCTGGCGAGTGTGCCAGTGGTAGGCAGGCAGGAGGGAGCAGTGTGGGACATGTTTCTCTTCTGTTGCAAGTGAAAAATATAAGAGATGGAAAAAGTGTGACTTTCTTATGATTGCTTTTCAGTTTCAGCCCTGGTTACTTGTTTTATGTGTTTTAAATTTGGCACTTTAAAAAGTTTCACCAACTTTGTTAGGCAGCAGACTTGGCAGAACGGAGATGGAAAGAAGAGGCTGAGCTCAAGGGAAGTTCTTTATTTGCCTGTAGCAGCCAGGGTTTCGACCATCATACATAAGGCTCACTGTCGCTTTATGTGGATCTGTTAAAATAAATAGCATGACAGGGCAAAGAATGGGTTTTCCTTCCACAGTGAAAGCCACTGAGGCAGTAGGTATTACAAACATTAACCCATCTCGCAGTCTAAGAAATGCCAATGTCCTGAACAGCGACTTGAATCTGTATCCTTTTCACACAGCCTCTGCATGCAGGCAGCATGTTCCCAATGTCAGTATATTAAAGCAGTCGATCTGATTTTTTTAAGAGCTTCTCACATCATTGTCCTATTACATATTGTGGGAAATCAGGCAAGAAGGACAATTTATGTGAACAAGCCAAGTCAATTGATGAATTCATCTTTAGAAAAGTCAGTGTAAGCAACATCTGAATCAACACTAACTTAAATGAATGGATGCTGGTACTTCATCTTGGAGCAGGAGATGATTAGAATGGAAAAGAAACAAAGAGATCCATGACAGACATTCCTGAATGACAGGGAATTTCTCTGCCAAAGGTTCTTGTGCAAACCTTTACAGAAAAAAGTTCTGTTTTCTATGAACGTACCCATCTCTTTCTGTGAGACTGCTTTTAAAATGCATGATGTATTGTTGCATGCTTGGGTCCTGCAGCAACAAATACCAAGATGCTTTATTGGAATACAGATTTAAACTTTCCCTTGGACATTACATAATGAGAAAAGCTTTTCTTTTTCATTTGCCTGGCTGGCTCAGTGGCTAGGTCTTAAAATTGGTGACTGATTCTAGAATATTTTGTCAGCCTTATCTGCAGTCAGGAAATGAAAAAACATGTTTATCTTATTAAATTCAACAGAATTAGGGATGGTGGGCCAAATTCAGCCTGGCTGAATGACACTCTTGCTTCACTGAATCTTCTGAGAGAGTTCTGTTAATTTCTATTTCTGCTTAATAACATGGCTGAGTATGCAGCAAATGCAGTATATGTTTTGGTGAACTTACTCATTGAGCAGTGCCCTATAGTACCGCTAGCCCTATCCACTTAAATAAACCCATTAGCAAAGGAAAAAACAGCTACTTGTAGGGCAATATGTCAGTATCTCACTCTGTTTCTAAGTCCATACTTGAACAAAGAATTAATAAATGCTTTTTTGCACCACTCATGTATTTTGAACCTAGAGAAGTCATTGTGGGATGTTCATCTCTGCCATTGTAAAAAAAAATTCTTGGAAGAAAAGTAATAATCATTCTTAGCACTTTCATGGGGCTTTACAATAATTAACTAATGAATTCATTAAAATTCAGTGACTATCTTCCATTTCCTCCCATTAATATTAGACTAAGAAGATACAGTGGCTGGCTGCATTCAAATAATTATTTTTCCACTTCACTGTCTCAGCCTTTGACATTTTAAAGTGATTTTACCATTACATTGTAAGAAAGAGGAGAAAGGCTATTGGCAAATGTTTATTAAAGGAGGAATGAACCTGAAAAATATGTGACCAGATTTTAATATCTAGATACATGCCAGGAGAAAAACCCTTAGGTCAGTTCCCTGCTGTAAAATTTGCTCTCTCTGCAGTAGTTGGCAGTTGCTGATTTTTATTGCAGCGATACTTTAAAACTTAACTGAAGTTGATCTCTGTGTGTAACTGCTTGGTAGGGAATCACTGGTGACCGAAGGAGTCAAAGGGTAGATGGAAATAGAGACAGAATACTGAAGTACTTTCTACAAGGTCATGTGCAGGTGAAGAGCAACATGAAAAGATACAGGTTGTGATTCACACTCCAGTGCCCACTCTGCCTTGCTGTGCTTCACTGTCCTGGTACATATGTATAAAGAAAACTGATTATCCAGGTCAGAGTAACATCCTCTGTGCATGACAAAGAGCGCTTGCAGCTGATGAGGAAATGAAGGCCATTTAAAAAAATAATAACTAAATGATTTATGAGTCTGACTTAGTTTTTTAGAAGTGATTTGCAGGATCTGGAACGGAAATGTTATGATCCTCATCTCCAAGACATCCAGGTGACTTTTCAAAACTGGTTATCAGGTTTCTGAATTATTTATCTGAAAGGTAAATGAGTTTCCATGGAACTTTTGCTCTTTCTGTGGAAATATTATTTTAGCAAGATCTGTCAATTTATACCTGTTAGTTTGAGACCATTTGACTTGAAAATGGCCTAAAAGAAAGATGGGGCATAGTAGCTGTATTGTGAGCTGTTACTGCAAAGGAAACCAAGGATCTGTGCTGGAAAGAACACAAGAAGAAGCTTGATGCATGGCCTGAAACAGCTGACTTGGTCAGTGTTACTGCTTCTGGTGGGCTTGGTCCATGGCAGTGAATTATTGAGCTGGAATATCCTGCAAATATTATGGAGAATGACATTTTCAAAGAAAAGACAGCTCTGGATTTGCTGTCTTATATGTGTTCAAGAGTTTTTCTCCAAGCTCTGATATCCGTTCTAAACTATAAATTTGTTTCAAGTCAAACATGAATGTGTCTTTTCCCTCTGTTTCTCTGAATTGAATTCTAAGTGTCAGTAATTTCACTTTAAGCACATTATAATGTACAATAACTTCAAATGAGAGCACGTTAAGTGGAGCTGTGGTCTCCTGAGGATTATGCAGGCATTGTAGAAGTGAAACTTACTGTACAGCTACTGCTTCTCACCTGTTTTCTGCATGTTAGCTTTATGTTGCTTAGTGGGTACGTTCTAGATGTCCTGAAGAGAGGAATATATACCTTTCTGCTAGTCACTTGTTGGGTAAAATCCACAAGATAGCCTGTATAACTTTCCCAGGGGTCTGCGACCAAGGCATCCACAACTACAGAGTTCAGATAATGTCTGTGGCTCCCTTATTCCAGTCATATTTTATTTCTTTCTTATCCTCTCTTTTATTTCTTCCCCTAAATCTATCTGTTTTCAATATAAAACTTTGTAGGTTGTGCAAAGTACCTCATCTTTTTCTTTCCCCCTACTATAATGTACTGTTCTGATAGGATGCCCATTTTACCACTTGAAATGTAATGGCTTTATCATACTGATTTATCATTTCAAGGAAGAAGTTATTCATAACTTGATATTTCTTCAGAAATAGCATTATCATTTCATAGCATTCAAAATAGCTAAAACCTGAACCAAATACTTTCACATAAATGATAAATATGTTTTTAAAGTCTTCATTAGTGTAGATCTTTTAGGATGGCAGGACTTAACAAAGTAAAGGAAATATTGGCTTATTTTTTCATCGTGCAGTGCCATTTTTGTTCAGCATTAGATAGCTTATCAGCCAGAAATGAGAAGAGATTCCCTCCTTCTCAATCCAATTTAAGATCTCTTGTTTTATCATAGAATCATAGAATAGTTAGGGTAGGAAAGGACCTTAAGATAATCTAGTTCCAACCCGCCTGCCATGGGCAGGGACACTTCACACTAAACCATGTCACCTAAGGCTCTGTCCAGCCTGGCCTTGAATACTGCCAGCGATGGAGCATTCACAACTTCCCTGGGCAACCTATTCCAGTGCCTCACCACCCTTACAGTAAATTTCTTCCTTATATCCAATCTAAACTTTCCCTGCTTAAGTTTGAAACCATTACCCCCTACCAGTCCCAACACCGTTCCCCAAGGGACACCACTTGTTACTGGTCTCCAGCTGGACGTTGAGCCATTGAGCACAACTCTTTGTGTGCAGCCATCCAGCCAGTTCTTTATCCACCCAGCAGTCCACCTATCAACGTGACATCTCTCTAACTTAGAGACAAGGATGTTGTGTAGGACAGCATTGAACGCTTTGCACAAGTCCAGGTAGATGACATCAACTGCTCTACCCCTGTCCATCAGTTCCGTAGCTCCATCATAGAAGTCCACCAAATTGGTCAGGCAGGATTTCCCCCTAGTGAAGCCATGCTGGGTGTCACCAAGCACCTTGTTGTTTTTCATGTGCCTCAGCATGCCTTCCAGGAGAATCCGCACAGATATGTGGCCAGGCACAGAGGTGAGGCTGACTGGTTTGTTGTTCCCCGGCTCATCCATTTTCCCCTTCTTGAAAATGGGGGTTATATTTCACTTTTTCCATTTGTTGGGAACTTCACCTGACTGCCATGATTTTTCAAATATGATGGGCAGTGACTTAGAAACTTCATTTGCCAGCTCCTTCAGGACCTGCAGATAGATTTCATCAGGTCCCATGGACTTGTGCATGTTCAGGTTCTTAAGGTGGTTTAAGTCCTGTTATCTTCTTACATTTTCTTTTATTTTCTAGAGTTCTGGGGTTTGGGTTTATTTTTTTTTCTTTTTTCTTTTTTTTTTTTTTTCCAAGTCTTTCAAAATAATGTAACTTTAGTAATGTAATTTATTGCATACAGTTTTCCTAAGTTCTCCTTCCTATATGTACAAAGGTGTGAATGTTCTGCATGGCCCGCACAGGTCATAGTGTACAGCACCATGGTTAGATACTTGCCCTGTACAGCAGCAATATACAATATAGAGGGCGCTGGAAAAGCTTAATGATGTGAAAGCTCAGAGGCAGAACAATGAGCTGTGTGCCATCTTTTAATAAAGTGCATAGGAGAGCAGTGACGATTGCAAAGATTTGCCAGTGCCTATGGCATAGACTTTGCTGATTGATTCTAATTCCAGTTTCTGGAAGTTGAATTCCAGTTTCTTTGAACTGGAACACCCCCATGTCTTGTTATATGTTTCAGTACTATGAGTACTGCCCTGAGACTTTTGTCTCATTGGAAGTTAGAGGTAGTAGCATTTCTTGGCCTTGTGTACATGTTATGCACAGGAGATGATAGATGCTTTTCAGGACTGTAAAATGTGACTGGTTATTTGGAGTGTTATGTATATCAAAAGTAAAAGATAAATGTACAAACTTCTGTAGAACCTAGATTTCTTCTCTTTCAGTAAACATCTTTTTGAGAGGAACTTGGTGGTTATATTGAACTTCTCTCTTAGTTGGGTTCAGTAAAACATCATTGTTTTTATTTATAAACTGATGCTTTAAGTAGTGTTCCTCCAAGTTTATTGCTATGTGGAACAACTCAGCTTGTTAAAATAGAACAAATATTTCTTCTTCACAGCATATCTTGGTACTTCCCTAAAAATATGGTTATTGCGTTTTCTTCAAATCCTAGAGACAGAATAGCTCTAAATGAATTTCTTCTAGAGTTGGCTCATGTAGCATGATGCAGACTTTGCTATTTCAGTAAAGATTCTGCGTTAAGCTACATGAGCTTTTGGTTAGACTGTTTGTTATGAAAAATAGGTCTGACAATCTATTATAGGGGAGGTTTGGGGGTTTTATGTGTAGAGGAGGAAATGTTGATGTAAAGAGAGGAGGATAAATCTAAAGGTTAAGATTCTTCTGTGACTGTGATATGTAAAATGGGTAGTGATACCCATGGTAAATTTTTAATGAAATACTTTGTTGTGTTGCAATTTTGATGTTGGGAAGGAATTTGTGGAAAATCTGAATGGTCAGGACTGGCCACAAAGGTGTATGAGCAGGCTGTCTAGTGACAGTGACCTGTGCTGTGGAGTGCTGCTCAAAACGATGCAGCCAGACCTGCTTTCTTGTGTGCTGCCTGGCATAGGAAATGATATTGCTGTAACACAATAAGTCATCTTGTCTTGAATTGTGATAGAGATTGATGATAGGAAGGTTGCTGTTTCTAGATTTTATTCCTTTAACTTTTAGAAGGTGTGGGTATGAGAGGGCTGTTCAGAAAGATATTTATGCCTTACAATGCCAGTTGTGCTTGAACTTTCGTAGGCTGTATCATAGACATTAGTGAAGGCGGCTTGGCCCCTGTCCTACTGGGAATTTCCTCACCTGAGAAGGACAAGCAGGACTTGGCTCGTCATCAGCATTCTTCAGTTTGATTCCTTGTTGACCATTTCAAAATATTTGGTTTGAGCCCTTTTGTTTTATTTGGCTTCATCTGTTCCCTTTCAGCCAATTCCCCTGATTCATTAAATAGATCTTGGCACTGATCTTTGGCTACAACTGAGGAATGTGCAATGTAAATTTGGGAAGAGGGAACAAAGGTGTCATAAAGATTACTGTGCGTTGCCTTTGTCCTACTAGATATCAAACTAGTCCCCTGGCATAATAAGAAAGCCTGTAGGCTATTCTAACTGCAGTGGATACCAGCCACTGTACAACATGGGTTTTACAGCTATTATGCTTCAGGAATTGTAATAATAATTTTTATTCCAGTTACAGAGAAGAACCGTGCATGTAAAGGCTCTTTAGTAAAACTCTTTTTATGTCCCTATGATGGTGGCTGGAGCATGTGATCTTTAAGAAAATTTTGTGCTATCAATGTATTATAGGTTAGAGAAAAATTGGGCCATCATGTGCAATAGACTAAAAATGTGTGTGTGTGTACACCTGTACTTGTCTCCTTAGTCTGGCTGGTCTAGTATTTCAATGAATTTGCCATTTCAAGGACTGTTGCAGACGTAAAAAGGAAAAGAAATAAAAAGTACTCAGAGCCCAGTCTTCCTTGGCACTCTGGAACTGGTGGAACTAAACAAGAACGAAATGTGGTTTTAAGCCCCACTTTTTTCCTTAAAAGTACTCTAAAACCCAGGAACTCAGTGAATGTTTTGAGCAACCCATTAGATTTGTTGCAGTTAGTGAGATATTAATACTAATACTGTGTCTTCAGATCTCTGCAGTAGTGTTGTATTTCCAGTTGTCACTACAGGTACCAGTTGGGACTGTTTTGTTTAGGTGTCTTTAGCCACTTAGGAGTTACTGATTTTTGGAAAATCTAGTCAGTTACTTTGGTACCTACTGAGAACTGATTTGTCCTGAAAAGTTTTTTCTATGGAACCAAATTTAATATTACAGGATTTTTATCTCAGAACCCCCACACTTCTGTTCTAAATCCATAAATTTCACTGGGTTTGGTCTGTTGTACAGTTTGAGCGTATTTGGCCATGATGTGAGAGCAAAGCTGAGCTGACCTTTGGACTTACTGCTTGTTACATGTGTACTTAGCCATGCTGAGAGTGCTTTCTCATCTGCTTTCCTCCGATTGTCTCTTAGAGGACAAAAAGTACTGAAAGTGATTTTTGTTTGGTATACAACAGAAAGAAGATCTGAAATTCCCCCTTTTCCCTGTCCAAAACTAAGGGAATGCTCAAATGTAGCTGATTGTTCAACTTTGAGCTGGGAGCAACTGCTATCAGATACAGAAGTGAAAGATTTTAGAGGCATAGACAAATCCTTATGAGCAACTAAGACTCACAGCTCAAAACCTTAGTTAGTACCTGGAAAACTGACTGTTGAAATATGTCAGAAAAAGAATGCTTTAAGTACATCTTTCAAGTACTTAGTGCACAACATTCTCTTTTAAATGTAGAGGGTTAATAGCTTAAAAGGTGAGTTTAACTTCACAGTCATGGTAGTGAGTGTGATTTAATGGGGTGCTACATAGCATGAAGGATATGAAGACTCCAGGAGGAGCTATGTGTGATGTAAATACTTAATGTACTGTCTGGGATTAACAAAAAGCTGAATTTTACTTTTTCTCAGGTTTAAGATTTATTATGAGACCATGAATTTTTACAAATATATTCCAAAATTCTCCAATCCAAGAATCATGTGTATTCAACTGAAGATGGGCCTCATTAGTCACTGAGTCCATCATGGGATCACAGACTAATTTGGGTTGGAAGGGACCTCAGGAGGTCTCTTTGCCACTGCCTGTTCAAAGCCTGTCTCAGGCCATGTTGCTGACAGCTTGATCCAGTCTAGTCTTGAAAACCACCAAGGACTGGAATTGACAGTGTTTCTGAGCAACCATTTAACTCTTCAACTCTTCTCTTTGTGAAAAAACTTTCATTTACATCCAGGCCAAACCTCACTTGTTTCAGTGTGTGCTGGTTCTGTCTTCTCCTTCCACCATTCACCACCATGAGGAACTGGCTTTGTCCTCTCCATAATCACCCACAGATGAAAATGTTCTTAGGTCCCCTTGAAGCCTGGCTAGTGTTGTTCCACAGAGTATGTTTTTCTAGTGCATGGCCTGCTTTGGCTTTACATGTAGCAAGAAGTCTGTCTTTCACTGCTTCCCAACAGAATGTAGCATGGCACTGTCAGAAAGTTATTACCAGTACTCCTCTCATACGTTTCTTTATTGATTTTCTTCTTACTCTAATTTAACATAAGCACTATGATCATACTGTTAAGCAGGTCATTAGAGGAATGGATAAGTGATCTTGGCCAGTAGTCTGTCAGATGACTATGGTCAGAATCAGAGCTGCCAAATCAAGGAAATGATGAAATACTGAAAATCTGTGCCTAAATCTGGTTTGGCAGCTTTACACTGGTGAGCCGCTGTTGTCTTCTACTACATTCTTAGTTTCAGAAGTGAAAAATATCTGTTATGTCCAATTCCCAATGTCAGGCAGCCCATATGGAATGGAGGGGTAAATGAGCTCCTGAATCTTTTTATTGATGCATCCTGAGTTATCTTAGTTTTCAGTTTAATGCAGGTTTTGTGAATATCCTTTGTGGATTCATTTTAGTACTTTTAGATAAGTAATAGGAAAAGATTTTGTGTTTTTTAAAAAAGAGGAAAAAAAAACCCCATCCAACAAATTTGTGTTAACACCAGTTGACAGCTGGGGTTAAACTGCAACAATGATGTGGATAGACGGTAAATCTCACTTGAACATTTCCAGTGCTGGTAAATGATGCCTTGATGTCCATTCTAATTGTGCTTTTACGCTCCATTTGACAATATGTGAGATCTGCTTTTTAGGCAATGAGCTGTGGCCTTGATATGTCTACGGCTGTGTTATGTTCGGAGCAGACCTTTGTATTAATTGGTAACACAGGGAAAATTCTTTTGTGTGCAATTTTATTTCCTTACAGGAAGAGTTTAAAAAGAAAACTTCTTGTAAAAATTCCACCCTGTACCAAAGAATTTTCCAGGTGCTTATCATCCAAGGGTGAGACTGAGCAAAGAGCCTTAGAAGGTTATGAACCCCTGCGGAAGTGGTAACAGTGTACAAAGGACTCAATTCTTGCATTTCCTGTTTTATGTAGTCTTGGGACAAACTACATTGTATAGTGTTGAAAGCAAAGGAAAATCACATTCTTAATGCATTTATTAAAAACAGCCATTTGGATGTTGTTTAATGATCATTGCATAGATTGGAGATAGGAACATGGCTGAGCATATCAAACAGCAGTCTCTTTGAATGTTTATTAATGAAATCTTGGAGTGGTTTGAAATTGGATGTACCAGAGGCATGTGTATGCTAGTGAGCAGCTGTCTCTGGTGGTGCACTAAGCTGTTGAGGAGGAAAAGTGTGTGTGAGAGAGCCTTTACAATCCAAAATCACCAGCATCAAGAGAGCTTTTTTGTAACAAATATTTTTTACTGAGAGGTGTGACATTTAAAAATTTGTGAATAACAAGCCTTTAAGTGGCTGAGAAGGAGGGAGGAAGGGAAGAAATGTGAAATAGAAGACTGGAAACAGCAGAGAAAATTATTTAAAGCGCTTAAACATCCATGCAAGGTTCTAAAGACATCCTGAATGTACAATGGGGGGGATGCAAAAGGTGCGGGAAGGAACTTCCACCAGATTTTATTGCCTCTGCAGAAAAACAATGAAGTAATTCTCTACAGAATGCCTCTTTCCTGAGTTCTTCAGCTGCTCAGCCAGAGGTTTTAGGAACAGATTGGTTCCCGTGAGCAGAAATGCCAAATATATCTCTGTTTGGATGTAATATGTTGAATGGGGGACAAAAGACTTTGGACAGCCTTGTGCATCCCTGCTACTTTGGGCAGTGGGCAGTGCTTCCGTCCTGTGTTTTTTGTTACCAGGGCAAGAAAAAATGTGCATCTGTGTTGGCTTAATACCCATAACTGCTTAAGTTTCCTCTCAGTCTTTACAAATATTGTTCATGTATAAATACAGTTCCTGAGTAACATGATAGTTTTCATCCATAGTTGAGTAGATTTTGCTTTGTTCATTGCTGCCAGCTTACTTTGCTTTGTTCATTGCTGCCAGCTTACTTTGCTTGGTTAACGAAGATCTCGTGAGGTAGGTTAGAACAGTGAGACAAACTCTTCTCAGCAGCACGCCTGTCAGTCACTTAACCTTTTTGTAAGTGGCCGGTGTGTAAAATGGCATAACACCTTATCTGCTTTTGCAAAATATTTTGAAAGCACCATGTAATTGTAAGGGATTTATTAATTGTGTCCCAACAGATACGCTCTCCTCATCCGTGATGTAGATTTCAATTTTGTCAACAGTTATCTCTTTCAAACACTTTAAAGATCTCAAATGTTCGCTGTTTCACACTGTGTCTGTCTTTTGGACAGATACTCAGCCTTCTACTAATAGATGTAATTCCATTAACTTCAGTGAGGCTGGCTGAAAACCTGTCTTTGTCTATCCACACTACTTCTCCTTTCATTTATTTAAGTACAAGAAGGTTGCATTATCAGGCACTATGAGAAAAAGCCATTAAGAATCTGAAAAATGTGAGTTTTGTGCTCAAATTTTTGTACGTTATGAAGTGAGGTTTAAGAGCCAAATTCTACTCTGTTTTCCTTATAGCTTTATAGACATTCACTGATAGATGGCCATTGTGAGATCCTGCAGACACTGTATACCTGTGGATTAAAAGTATTTGTCTTGCCAACTGGAACAAGTGTATAGATCTTTGTGCTAGTCACTATGGCAATGCTAACTTGTTTTGCCTGACCATTCAAAAATTGAGATGGGAGCTCTGATCATGGAAAGTCAGGTGCTCATTTGCAGTGACGTTTGCAGACCCAAGAGCAAAATTTTGCCTTTAAGCTTTAAAAAAACTAACTAGACAAATGGGAATCTTCCAGTATGATTTATGCTGTAACTGCCTAGTGAAGATATATAAACTAAAACTAAAAAATATGTTCCTGCATATAATTTTTAACTGCAGTAGTGTGAAAGCATTGTTGGGTACATTGTGTACTTTAGAGGGTTTGCGTTCTTCTCATAGAAATCTAAAGCTTTTTATTTTCCTTAACCATTTGTGTTTGTACACTTGGGGCTTACAGAGCAAGGCTTGCATACACAGAGCTCTTCTGGCAGGATGGCTCAAATGCCTGCCCAGTGTTCTGCAAGAACCCTTGTACTCATTCTGCGCTTGTTCTGCCAAAACCACTGCTGCTTCATTTCTTCTATGCAACCAGTTTAAAATCCCATCATGTTTATGGTTCTCATTTGCCATCATTTCTCCCCAGCCAGCTTCCTATTAGTAGCTTCACTGCTTCTGCCAGTTCCTTAGGTGGAGATGGCTTAAGTGGGTGTAACCAAAATGAAAAATGTAGCTAAACTGAGTGATTCAGAGCAGGATGAGATAATGTGGCAACCAGGGGTGTCTTAGGCATTCTCTGTTTCGTTCATCTGAATCTGAATGTATCAGAAAATAAAACAGTAATAGTGGTCCAGTTTCCCTCTTATGTAGTCAGATTGTAAATCATAAGATCTGGAGCTCTGAAATAAACGCAGGCAAACTTAGAACTTATCTTTTATCTTATGTGCATTGGAATGGAGAAAAAGCTTCTCGAAGAGATGGAACAAATATGGTTGAATGTGGTGTCTTTGAAGTGTTTCTGTTACACCTTCTTATTATGCTTCTGTTTTCTCTACCCCTAGCTTTCTTTGGAAAGTACCTCAATGAATACAATGGCTCCTATGTGCCTCCTGGTTGGAAAGAATGGGTTGGATTACTTAAAAACTCTCGATTTTATAACTATACACTCTGTAGAAATGGAGTGAAGGAGAAGCATGGATATGACTACTCCAGGGTAGGTCCTATTGATTTATTTCTGTTATTTTTACATTTGGGCTTGGCTGCAAGAAGGCTGTGCTTCATGGCTTCAATCTAACTAAAGAATTCTTTTCATACATGAAAGCTGCTCCATGTAACATTAGCTACAGCCCAGTAGGCGTCATGTTTGGACTTCTCCTTATCTTCCATTCCAGGAGGGTCATGTTACTGAAAACATTGTTAGCAGCAGTGGAAACAAACAAAATGTCCCGAGACTGTATTATGCATTATGAGCTGAAGTAAAATAGGTTTAAAAGCTGCATGATAACAATTTCTGTACTTTGTATACTTTAATTATTGTGTGCTGAGTCTGATTGTCATCTGTTCCCCTGGTATAGAACTGACTCCAGTGGAGTTACACAAGCATAAGTGAGATAAGGATCCAGTTCCCTCCAGCTAAACCCATCTTTTTATATTAGTTTAAGGAACTTGTTTCACAGCTGTAATATGATGGAGAATTCATAATATCTTGGTATATATCTTAGGATTATTCTGAATGAGTAGAAAATGTAACTATTGAATTTATCTCTGTGCATTGTTACAGGCGCTTATGTTTCCTAATATCCTTGTAAGGATGTTACACCCTGGCTAACCTTACTAAAATGCTTGATAACCATTGTCAAATGCAATACCATTCTTTTTCCCCTTGTCTAGCACATGTTGCAGTTCAGTTACCTGTTTGCAGTCAGGAGTATATTTATTTCAGCCAAATGAGTTATCTTTCCAAAGGAACCAGCTTTTGTGAATTCCTAAAATGGCCTGAATTGTTTCTGAAGTATGATGGTAAATAAATTTATCCATAAACTGATGTAGTTTAAGTAGTGTATAACTTCAGAAGGTGACTTGCTCTGAAATGACATTAATTTGTAAGGTGTATTTGCTCAACAAAGACTCAGTTTGCTCTGTCTTATTGAGCAGAAATCCTGCCTCCATATTTGTGTTTCATTAGCAATGCGTTCACAGTCAGATTTTCCTTTGAAAGGCTGATGTCTCTGATTTCTCCTTTCCCCTCCCCTATTTGTCATTTTTAATTGAATGTACTTTGTGTTGAAAGATAAAACTTAACAGGCTTCTAGGGTTTTCTTTGCTATCACCAGCTGCCAAGGGCAAAGGGCATCTGATGTACAGAATTATTTCTCTTTTATTTCTCTTCTCATCTATGAAGAATGAGAGAGCTAATCTCTAAAGCCATGGACCAAAAATGTTATGGTGGAAATAGATCTTGGAACAATGTCAGGCAAGTGATTTCATAGGGCACTGCTCTCCATTGCTCCAAGGAGCCAACAGGGAACTGTGTGTCCCAATATTCTCAGCTCTGGTTTGTGTATGCAGGAGTTGAAAATGTTTAGGTTTTCATTTGGTTTAGTTTTCCTTACTGAGTTTGATAATAAATTAAAAAAAAAAAAACCGATAAAATGTAAATGTTTTTGTAATCTTCATATTCTAGCATAATGTGGAGCTATGGTAATAAACAGAAGCTAGTATGCAGAGCAACAGCACTTGTTGGTGTTAACACTGGAGTTCAAATGAACAAACAGGAGCTGACATACAAGACTGCTTCTGCCGGTTTTGTTGCTGGAAATTTAATTTTCCAGCAATGAACAATATAATCAAATTATTTTTTATCCCTATCTACTTGACACTGTGTTAATTATATGCCAGTGGAAAGCCTGGAAAAAAAACACTGCTGATCCTGTCCTCAAAAGCAACAGCTGAGCTCTGACCCTCTAAAAATCAAATCTTTGCAGAAATTCTGTCAGATTTTCTAGCAGGACATATTCTACTTTGATGGTTCTTTTCTCAGTTTCAGCTTTTTTCTTGTGCATTTGCACAGTGTGCAACAACCTCTGCTATCTGAAGCTCTTTAGAAAAAGAAATTAGCTGGTGGAAATGTTTCTACTTGGTCTTTTGGCCTGGCAGCCACTGGGTTTGCTGTGTTGAATTTGAATAATTTTCACTTTGACCAGGTGAAAAGTATCTTCAAAATGGAGTTTCAAACTATGTTTTCATAATGGTTGAACCAAAGATGAGTTAGACACTTAAGGTAGTGAGCAACCAGCTTAAAGAAGAGGCACATTTCAGATAAAAGTCAATGTTTTTTTGACAGCACTCCAGTATTTCTCTCTCAGCTGTAACTATGGTCTCAGGTATTAAAAGTATGCTCAGAAGCCAGTTTTGCTTTGGTCTGGCTTATTGTACATTCTCCCTTACCCTGAATATAGTGATGAAGCGCAGTCATTCAGTTAACTTTGATGATATTATGCCTATTTACACCTGCTTTCATGAGTGAAAATATCACATCAATAATGTAATCATGGCAGTTTCATAACAGACATGCACCATGCTGGGAACAATGTGTAAAATGATAAACGAAGACTTTGTCAGCCTTGTTCTGGGATGCACAGGAAATAAGTTAGGGAAAGTAAATACAGTCAGTGGAAAAGGCTTCTTTTGATGGATGATAAGCTGACTTCTCAGATCAAGGTCATGGGTGGTGGTGAAGAGGAGAAAGACTGAGCCACAGATGGAAAACTGCACTTAAAAGGAGATTTAATCCAATATGTACCAGATCTTGTACTTATTCACTTGACCAGGGGAAGGTGTTATGTCTGATTTTGCGTTCAGCTGTGATATGACAGTTGTTATTCTCTTTTTAAAGGGACAGTTTCATATCCTACTCATGTTTGAGAATTATTTATATTTGCAGCATTTCCTGTGATGCAGTCTTAGAGAGAACATGGTTTGTCACTAAAAATATTGGCTTCAATCCGTATAGCTCCAGCAGATATAAGGAGAATAATAACAATACTTCATAGAAAATAGAAAGTCTATATTTTCCAAAAGAAATTTTCTATGTTCTCAGTGTTTTATTTGATAGAACTAAACCTCTATCAGATTATCACTGTGTCAGTAATATTAAATGAATTTTTGGTCCAATTAGCCCAGCATCTTTTAGCTTAGTGACTTCTGGTTCAGAGGGAGGTTAAGTAAAATGAGTGTCAAGCCCTTTGGATTCTTAAAGCGCTTTTATGATGCTAAGGTCAAATTAAACACTTTGAAGATATCAGCACCAAAAAGCAAATAAATTGCCTTGTAATTTTCTTTTTTTTAATTAGTACAATTGTATTTAGTACTGTGATCTTCATAACGTAATTACGCACCCTGGGAAGAAAGAGTCCTATTTGATACTCATTTCTGAGAGGAAGCTGTGGCTTTTCATATTTCTAGGCAGTGAGGAAAGAATGGCTTGGTTTTGCTTTTTGAAGTTTTTACGTCTGTAACTTACTCCCTTCTCCCATTCTGAGTGAAGTAGCTTCCTTTTTCCTGTTTCTTACAATATCTCAGGCATCCTCTTACCATCTCACCCTCCAATTTGAAATTATTTTTCAACTATCTCATTATACTTTTACTTTTACTTGCAGGATTATCTAACCGATTTGATTACAAATGACAGTATTACCTTCTTCAGAATCTCAAAGAAGATGTATCCTCACAGGCCTGTGCTGATGGTTATAAGTCATGCTGCTCCTCATGGCCCTGAAGATTCAGCCCCTCAGTACTCGCATCTCTTTCCTAATGCCTCACAACACATGTAAGGAAAAATAAAACCCTTTTATTTCCAGGTTCAGGAATATAGAAATCCTGGGTACATCTGGGAGAACGCTGTTTGCTTTGTAATACTCTTTACTTTGTAATACTCTTAGCATAAGTTTATCAAAAATATATAAGAGTTCTGAGATTTTATCTCTTTAACCTCTTCAGGCTTTTACAAGTATCTTGGGAATGGTGAGTGTCTCAAGAACTCAGCATTGTAGCTCACTGAGATAAATGTAAAGGTTCATGCTGAATTCATTGGACGATGTTATAACCTATTTAGGAAGTAAAGCACTTGGAGGGGTGAGGTGTCAAACTCTGATTCTTGGGCTGTCATCTCTTCAGGGAAAGAAACTATCTCCCTCTCTTTAGACATAAACTGTATTGTTTTATGGTAGTACCAAAAATATTGTAGTATGTAGTACCTAGGACTTCTGTTTCATATATGGAAAGAAAGGAAATTACAGGCCTGCAGCACCAAATAAGACAAGCTATTTCTGAATGAAGTCTTATGTATCTATACATGCATGACCCAGCACAATGTCTGGAACAGGTCCCAAAAGCTGTATCACCTGGTTCCTGAGCTAACATGTTCATAAGGTACATGAGATGGTTCTTGTTTATAGCACAGAGACATTTAACAGCTAGAGTTCTGTAATACTCCATTCCAAACATCTTTTCACATGCTGATAAAATGAATGGTTCTCCCAAATCAGCTTGAGCTTAACTGAGTTCACTCCAATACTTTTCTTCATGCCTTCATTGATGTTCAGTGTTTGTTGTTTAGATCCTACATGCCCTTTTATGATTCTAGTGTTTTAAAGGGGAATTCTGGTTTATTTAGGATTTGTGACGGAGCTGGGAACTAATGGAAATAGTAATCCATTGGCAGCTGAAGCTGCTCAGGACTAGTCCAAAATCCAGTGAAAGCTATTTCAGCTTTTTAGTTTTATTTAAAATAGAGTCTGAGAGAAAAAGCTTTCTTTGTGCTATTGTCCAGGTATTGTGTAACTTAAAATTACATATTTCATGCTTTTGTGCTGTGCCCCAAAGAGAATCTGTGTCCTAGATTTACAGCAGTGCAGGATTTTGTATTTGTTTGCTGCCTTATGCTCATTTATTGTCTTTGAAAATGCCAAATGAGCAACTTCCCATAGTTTATACTCAGTATTGACCTCAGTTGTATTAGAAGTTCCCTTGGAAGGCATTCATATCTCAGAGATAATAATAATTTATCAAGCAACATTCTGCAGCAATTTAATTATGTTTGTTGCATGAAAAAGAGCTTTGAGGAAGGCCAGCAATGAAAAACATGAGCTATGTCTGGTCTTTTGCTCACAGTTTGAATCTTATTTTTCACACAAACTAGGTTTATCTTCCTCATTACAAAGTAGTTACACAAATCATTTTCAATTGTAGGTACCTTTTCTTACAATGACAATTATACAGGAAGTGTCACCTTCATGGAAACAAGTTTTGTTTGTAAAGAAACAAATTATCTTAGTAGATTAAGGAACTGTGGTTTTCTTTTAGATATGAAAATAGGCTTTTATGTGTATCTTATGTAAAAAACCTGCTAATCTTACTCTAAAGAATATTTTTGGCACTAAGTAATTACAGCAATAAACTGTAAGGGGTTTCATTGGCTTGGGTTTAACTTTAAATGTAAAACTGCAAAATGTGCATCATTCCATCACCATATGTACAAGTTCTCTACTTCCCTTTTTTTTCCTTTGTTCCCACATTCCAGGGAACCCTTAGTGATAACGGGGTGTAGGCAGCTCTCACTGGTTCATTGTCATGTGGATATGGTAGGGAAGGATGAGGTGAAACCCTTCGGGAAGGATGAGGTGGAACCCTTCTTTTGAATTGCCCTAACACACTAAGCAATACCATGACAAAAGTCCTTGTCTAGTCCTAGCTCTTGTGGCAGCTCTGGCAAAGTTTGCAAGTGGATTCTTGAGCTGTGTCCCCAGAGCTAAAGGGAAGGTGACACTGCAATGATAACAGTGGTTGACTTTCATACTGCACTGTGTAGCCCTTTTTTGTAATAGCTAGAAGTTAGTGATGTGTGTTTTGGCGCAGACTAATAGAGTACTTTGCTTAGGAATTGCGTTATGTACTTCTGTGCAAATCTGTGCTTATGCCTTCTTGCTTCCATTATTACATACACTAGCTGGTGTGACCATTCCACCCTCTACTGCAGTCCCTCTATCTTTTTCTATAGAGCTTCTTTTTGTGTACATCTACAGTCCTTTCTTGTTTGAAAATCACCCACACCAGCCAGCAATTACATAGCAAATCCATAGTGTATATGATTGGTTTTCCCTTTTTACTGCCTATGCTGGTAGCTGCTCAGAAAGCAACAGCTGGGCAGTTTAAGAGTGATCAGAAATGTTATTTCCATAGAGTACATTGTAGCACCCATATTTTCCAAGGTCAGATGCGGTCAGACTAGGACTTACCTTCTGAGTACATTTGAAGGGGTTATCTTAACCAACTTCTAAGAATGTTGTATTTGAGTATTTTTCCCACAAGACAGACAAATCTGTTACACATAAGAGGGTTGCATTTGTAGTAATCAAAGAAAATCATGGGCTTTGGTTGGATTAAATAGCGGGAGGTTTCAAATCAGCCAGGAAATCACAAAGTAAGCTGAAAAGGAGTTTGCCAAGCATTTTTGATTCATTCTGAGCTTCGCGTAGCAACAGTTTCTATAACTGTCAGCATTTTCAAAGCAGCAATGTCATTATTTCAGCCACAATAACATTCTGAAATTCAAGAGGCTATTAACAATACAGAGAGAATAAACACCAGCCCTTTCCTCCCTTTATGAAGATGCCTCCATTTGTCTGTCGCCTATGCACATTTTTCAGATAACATCTAACAGACGCTTTCAGCATCAAACATTTTACTGTCAGATTATTAATTTCATATTTATATTAAAACTCTTAAGACTACCTGTCAAATTCAAAAATGCATTGGATACACACAGTATTTCAAGGAGAATTTTCAACTTATGTTACTGTTGTTTATCTTAATAACTAACCCTGCTGCTCTGTTGCATACACAAGACCGACAGTAGATATTTGCCAAGTACAAGCTGAATTTATCAGGAAATTGTGTGTTGGAAGGAGGAAAATAACTGAAAATCTGCTATTTTTCCTGTGTTAGTGTGTCAGCCTCTGCTTGCACATTTGCATAGACTGACTTCTCTTGTTTTGAATGCAAAAAAAGAATCCTCACAAATTACTTAGGAAAAGTCATTTTTAATTTGTTAGACTGCAGGTGATGTTCTTGAGCCAGGGTATGAAGACAATTGACAAAGGCAGTTCTCAATCTTAAGTAATAACTTTGAGGAATAGATTTGTTATGTAAAATAGTATTTCTTGCAAATGTAAGCTACAGTAGAGCTTTGTAGTGAGCTGGTGATGCAGATAGTCAGTGTCATGGTAATGCTATATCAAAATAAGTCTTGTTTTCATTCAGCTAACCTAAAGCAATATTATTATGCAGAGAAAATCAGCCTCTGGAACTGCTGGCCTTGGGTGAAACAGTTTACTGTGAGGTATCCCTGCCTGTAGCAGGGGATTGGAACTAGATGATCTTAAGGTCCTTTCCAACCATAACCATTCTATGATTCTATGTATTTCCTCATCACTTAAGTGGTGTCGCAGGATCATGAGAACTTGGAGGGGCAGCAAGATTCCAGGGAGACATTGAATCCAGCTCTTGCGAATTTGCAGGGATTTTAGTTAAAGCTGATGATGATCATAAAGAAGTTGGTGGCTTGAAAGTGTCTGCAGCATACAGTCCTGTCTCCCCTTCCCCTGCTTTTCTTGGCAGGTCTTTAAAACGTGGCTGCGTATCCACTTCTTGCTATGAGCTCTCATGCGGTTTGGTACACTGTGTAGGGTGCCTGTTCTCCTTTGGGTGCAGGAGTGTGCAAGCATTCAAGTAGCCTGTCATGTTGGAAAAAAAAAAAAAAGGAGCTTTTGAGCATAGTAGAACCTTTTCAGTAAGTTCTGTGTCTATTGTTAAACAACTTCTGGAACCATATTTAGTGCTAATCTGGACAGGATGAAAGCAAAGCTATTATGTGAGTAGGAACTCTGTAGTACATGCTCCATCCAGGTGTACTTGTGGAGTTAAAGACTTGTGAGGCTAGTCTCTTAGCCTTGAAATGTATCCATGTTAGTCTGGATGACCCTGCAAAAATGATGCATATTTACTCTTTTAATAGATTTGATTCCTCAGAGTTGTTTTTATTCTCCCATCTTTCATATGGAACATAAAAGTATAAGATTTTTCCAAAGTAAATCTAATACTTTCTTGCACACCTCAGAGTAAATCCTGTGGTGTTGATCAAATAGGAATTAATGGTAGGCAGTACTGTGGATTTCTTTCTTTTTGTATGCTGCTAAAACATTCTGGTTTTCTCTCTCTGTTCCTTAGCACTCCCAGTTATAACTATGCTCCAAACCCAGACAAGCACTGGATAATGCGGTATACAGGACCCATGAAGCCCATACACATGGAGTTCACTAACATGCTACAGAGAAAGCGCCTTCAAACACTCATGTCTGTGGATGACTCTATGGAGATGGTAAATTCAATAGTCCCTTTTTTGAGGTCTAAACAGGTGCTTGATTCTTGGGTTAAGATCAAGCTGTGCTGTATATGAAGATAAGGGGGAAAGAATGATGTGGAGGACTGGAACAGTGTTTTACTAGTGTGTAATTCTCCCACCTCTGAGGATTTTGTTTCTTTGAAGAAATGTGTGTAAGGATCCTCTTGTAAAGTTGGATGGTTTAAGTGAGCTGATTTATTGACACAAAGCTACTACTGATTAAGGGGAAGAGGGAGGAATCACCTGAAAAGATTTCCATCATCAAGTCTAAAAATGTGTCATCTGATAGTGAAAAGTCATCCTACAACATGTTGTAAATAACTGCCTAACTCCATGGACCTATTTTAATCCTATAATGCTGTGTTTCTGAGAGAAGAAAAACAGCTGCAGAGAATATAATGCTTCAGGAGTCCTAACTGGAATAATCCCATGGTAATCCAGGCCTGGGATGTTACATGTTGGGAGTAAATATATAGTTAGATTATTATTTTATTTTTTTTTTAATTAAGTCTGCATTATGTAATAATGAAATCTCTTAATGAGGCTCTTGAACAGAAGCATCTGAATTAGCTAAAAGCTACTCTGAAGAAGAATAGATTTCCAGTTATGTGAAGGCAGGTTTAATGGTGTTGCAATTTACTGCTTATCTCTTGGCATTTTTATCCCAAAAAGGTAGATCGTAAAATAAGAGGAGTCCTGTAAGGCAAAGAGAAGATTATCTAGATGGCATTAATTCAACTTGTTAGTAATGTCTTATAATTAGTGATTCAGGCAAGTGTAATCTCTGCCTCACATTAATGAGCCTGTCTATATGGATCAGATGCCAGGATTTGGAAAGATTGGTGATTTTACTACACTATTTTGATTTTCTATTTAGTAAAATGGTTTCACTTTGACTGATTCACTGCAGGCAAAACCAGTTGGGTTGTTTTTTAGTAAGCCTGATCTTTTCTATTGAGTTATATCCATCTAATAGTCTCCCAAAATAAAAATAATTAAAAAAAAAGACTAAACCACCCCAAAAAGAATCAAAGAAAAATCCCCCAAACCAGCAACAGCAGCAGAGTTGGTTTTCTCCAGTGCTGGTGTGTTCCGGATCTGTGTGAGGCACAGTTTTGGTGGTGCATACCTCAGCAAGTGAAAATATTGCATAAAAATTGACCTTTGATAATCAAGTTGGTACACTTCACAGACAGATACTCATGTAAATCTATAGAAGCAACTACAGAGTTAAAGCTCCTCTTAATTCTCCACAGTGAGTATCACTGAATGATACTTACCTGGAAGAGTTTGCAAATGTTCTGCGTAATGGGGGCTCATTTGTCTGAAGGCAAGTTCATTCAGTGTTGCTTAAATAAGTGTGAGATTCAAAATGCTATCATTTTATTAAAATTGTTTGCTGCAGGAAAAAGATAAAGGTGGAGAGAAAAATTCAAAAATGCGTATCACCTTGAGACTTTTATTGCTGTCTCCATGTTACTTAGTGCTGTCTTGACAGCTCTAATGCAAAACACTGAACTCAAACACTGCTGAAAATAGGGAATGCTAATGTGTTTACCTTAAAACAAAAACCACAAGTTTGTTTTGTAATAGCCACAGTACTGGGCTAGTAAAATGGTGCATTGTGATAACTCAGTGCTATCCTGAACTCTATTTCAGGTTATTTGTGTATTGCACATAGGCAGCAATTTATACCCAATATTCTACATAGAATACTACTCAGTGGAATTAATTTTATGTTTTGTTTTGTTTTGCTTTGTTTCAGATTTACAATACATTGGTTGAAACAGGTGAATTGGACAATACGTATATAATATACACAGCAGATCATGGTTATCATATTGGGCAGTTTGGACTGGTGAAAGGAAAGTCCATGCCATATGAGTTTGACATCAGAGTTCCCTTCTACATCCGAGGTCCAAATGTGGAGGCTGGGTCCTTGTAAGTTCATGGCTAGTATGCGTGTGTGTGTGTGTGACCGGAAAACCCCTTTGTGTTCACATCTGTAGTTGTATTGACCTGGCATCCAAAAGGAGGCACAAAGTTCTGCCCCTCCTGACTCACTTCCTCCTCATTATTGGCAGAAAAATATGCAAAAAAAAAAAGCAGAACTGCTAGCACACTCTGGTATAACACAATGAAGGTTTCATGCCTTTGCCTTTGTGCCTGCGTAGGTATGCAGTACAAGCCACTGCACTTTTGTGGGTGTAGCTGAAAAAGCCACTCTGAAATATGTCTGATCCAGGAAATTATTTGCCTCCTTTTGAGGGGTACAAATAATACACAGAAATACGACATTTTCAAGGTAAAAATACACTGTATAATGTTTATGGCTGCAGTACATATTATTGCTGAGCATTACAGTGGAGTCACATGTTTCAGTTTATGAAGAATAATGTACCTAATAGTTCATATATTATTATCCACAAAAGATTCTTTTTGGCTTATCCTTTGAGATTACATGGTTAGGACTGTTTGTCGGATGCACACAAGCATGCAGAATATGACTGTTAATTAAAGTGGTAGCTTTGATCAGCTAAGAAATTATGTAAATACACTTTCTAAGCAATTATTTCAATAGCAAATATTTGCACTTAAGTAATGATTTTGGACAGAGTGCCATAATTTGCTGCCTTTTATTTATATCAGTGTGCATGTTTTAGCATAATTAACACGCACAAAGTCTTCCGTACAGTTTTTTTTCTTTACCACAGAGGAACAGATCAAGTGTGTAATATGGTAACAAATATTTATTAAAAAATCTCATTCCATTTGGTGCTTAAATTCACTGATTCACATCATCAGTAGGCACAGAATGTTAAATTCAGTTGATGTTGCACTGTATGTCTAATTATTTATATCAGTTATGCATGTGAAATAAATGACACTACTAAAGCGCAGGGGAGGGATTTCTCAGGTGGAATTAAATGTATTACTTCAGCACTGAAAGAAGCTTGTCTGCAGCAGCACAGAGTTTCCAGGGAGCTGCAGTAGCCTTCTAAGAACATGCTCTTTCCTTTCAATTGCAGTTTTTGGTCTTACTGGAAAGTCAGTGCCCAAGTGGACTGAGACAGTTTTTTTGCAATGTGTGCAGTGCTAAAGACCAACTGCCTCATGTCTGCTTTAGTTCAAGGATCTTTACAACCACACATGCATAAAAGCTGTGAGACCTTCCCACTGAATTTTACTTTTCAGTGGCTTCTGAAAGTGAAAAAACGTTTCTGTTAGAATCAGAGGAGTCAACCTGACAGGGTCTAGCAGAACAGAGTCCATCACAGTGCAACAAATAGGGAGAACAGAATAAAATAGGTTGGAGGGGTAGTACATCAGATAATAAATTGATCCTCCCTTTCACCCTGATTTTCTTTAAACGGTAGAGCTTCAATCATCCATGCTTTGTGTGAAACTTCTGTTTTTCCTGCAGAGTAATTGTCACGACTCCCTTTTGATACCAATGAAGATTTAACAGCAGTCACTGTAGCAAGTCATTGCTAAGCTCTCATTTCTATTACCAAATATGCTACACCATAATTATTAGTAATTAAAATCAAATTAGGTACATCAATTTAATTCATCATCCATGCTCTTGTCAGTGCCTGTTTGCTCGCTTGCTCAAAAATGTTGTAATTTTTAAATCATGTCTCATTAATTAGTGTGAGTGCAGCAGCTTTCTTCTGTCCTGTATTTTGAGCTAGAATTCTGCACTGACATGTATATAGCATCCCATCTGGTCCCATCCTTCCTTTGTGCCTGCAGATCATCCCACGGTGATTCTTTATGTTCAGTCCTGTAGAAGACTGCCTGGAGAGCACTATGCTTGTTTCTTTTTTTTCCTTCACTTTTAAGAAATTGAGTGCCTTCCTTGATTATCTTTTTTTTAAAGAAATAAGGAAAAGAAATAGCACGCGGCTGATAAACCTTGTGTGTGTATGTAATATTGTGAGTAATTACACAGCACAGTCATAAACGTATTTGAAATAAGTTTGAAGCAGATCTACAAAACCAGACCTATAGTAAACCCTAAGTCCCATGATGAGAAATTTGGGCATCTTTTTAGCTACCAAATGCTGGGCTGTGCAGCTAGGTGCTGTGATCCACAAACTCACTCATGTTTAGCTATTGCATTTCAAGGGATCCAGGGACAGGAGCTGTCTGTATTACTCAGGAGTTGATGCCAGTGTTTTAACCAAATTTGAGGTCAGTTTGAGTTCAGATACTGTCCTGTTGAAGTGTGGTGACTGAGGAGCATGTGCTGTACTCACAGTGACAGGGCATTGCTGCTTCTAAGTATTTGAAGGATGGATAACTGTGCTTGAGAAGATTGATTTTATTTCAATTAAAGCTGTTCTTTTCTCTCTCTTTTTCCACAGACACCCCCCCTTTTGTGAAGCATAACTGCTTCCTTTCTGGTTTTTTCTTTCCTGATCCTTTCTTCTTTCTGTATTAAACTCTACATTAACAGCAACTATTAGTTATTTCCTCATAATAATGACTAGCAATATATTTCTCCTCGTGTTCTCTTCAGAATATGCTGGCTGTGATACAAGCTGAGGTACTTATTATTGTACCATATTTTGAAACAGATAAAGCATATGCTACCTGCCAGATCTACATTTTAATAAAGTCATCAGCATATTTGGCTGACACTTTGATTGTGTAAGACACCCGAGGAGTTTTTCTGGTGCTTTCTCATGTTTTGAAAGACTTTTGAACCTTCTTTAGCAGTAATTAACTAACTTTGCCTTATGAATTAGTTTGCTTTCTCAGAAATGCTCTGTGATGAAGTTTTAATTCTTCTTATTAGTCCCTCTTGAGGTTATGCAACTTACCTATATTTTACATTTTAATTCACATCAGGAAAAGGAATTGGATTGTGTCTTCTTTTCTTCTTTGCAGATGTCACAGATAAGCCTTTTCAGATCCTTTGTCTCTGTGGAAGAGCTGGAGTTGCTTGATAACACTGCGTAGATTTTAAACCAGCTTCTCATATACGTTTTTTTTTTTCAGGAATCCTCACATTGTGCTGAATATTGATCTTGCACCCACTATTCTAGATATTGCTGGATTGGATATTCCATCTGATATGGATGGGAAATCCATTCTAAAGCTTCTGGATTCTGAGAGACCACTGAATAGGTAAGAAATGAAATGTGCCTGGAAACGTGCATGTGTTTGTTTGAGAGACTGAGCATGTATTCAGCAACCTGCAGCAAATTCAAAGGAAAATATACTAAAATTACCATTTATATGAGTACATCATTCAATGCCTGTTTGGCAATTTGTGACTGACTTTAGTTATTTATTTTCGTTTTGTCAGGTTCATATATTAGTTATATGGCATCTGGATATACCAAATGTAATCTTGTAGCAGTGAGAGGGCTACACAAGGAGGTCTTTAGTGATACGAATTATAGATTTTAAGTGTCCCTGTGGTGTCGTTTGTAGCAAAGTATTTCAAATTGAATAAATTGTAAAATAATTGAGGTGAAAGGGTTGGTTGTGTATCAGACTATCATATAAAGACAGGGTAGCACTTAGAATTGCACAGTTATGTAAGATCTCCATCAATACTTTCGTTGTTTAAAGGCTGACGAAGAGAATTAAGACTGTATGCTTGATAGGGAAAAATCAGCAAAAAAAAGGAAGAAGGAGATTTGCTTTACAAGTAGTTGGGTGGAGGGAGAGTGGGGGAAAGGAGCAGCTGCTTTAGAATAGGATACTCTGTGGGTAGTTTGCAGGTTAAGGGCCCAAACTGGAGTCAGGAAATCCTGATTTAATTTGCGATTGTTTGTGATCAAGGACAATTCAGTTAATCCCCTGTGCCTTAAACATGCTTATGTTGAAATAGCTGTACGGGGTGAATCTGCTGTGGATTTTGTCCCTGTGAGAACAAATCTGTCCTGTGTTCATCATTTATACTTGAGAGGCATGTCTCTGCTTCATATAGCTAGATGTCCCCATGTACAGTTACATGTAATGTGTCTTGTCTGACTTGGGCGTGGGAGTGAAAACTGGGGCATAACTTGATTATTCGTTTTGTGAGAACTGCTTCTTCCTCTCCTCATTTCCTCCTAGGTTCCATTTAAAGAAAAAGATGAAGGTGTGGAGAGACTCATTCCTAGTGGAAAGAGGGTAAGGAAAGTGTTAATCACAAAGCCAAGTCTTTTTAAATAGAAGGGTACTGAATAGCTAAAGCCAAAGCAGCACTCTACCACAGACCTAAAGCCATTTAGCTGTGCCAGCAGGGACACGGCTGCAGTATGCCTAATGGCAATGATTGTGTGATAGGAGGGAATGTATGGCCTTTGCCTACAGCCTGCATAAATGCACTGTTGGGGTGGGGGAAGGGAAGCTTTGCTTGGATTGAGAGATGGAAAGGCATCCGGTTTTTCTTTCAGCTACTGCCCTTCACCCTCCTGCTTGTATCACAGGAGTATGAATAAACCTTCCTCTATCTATGTTCACCTGCTGACCATTCCCTCTGTGCCTCTGCCTTAATGCATAACATAGAGCACAAAGGGTCTGCAAAGTGCAGAGTGAGGAGGATATGGTTTCTTTATATTGACTGTTGCTACTGCCTGCCAATAAGACATGAAATGCACTGACTTGGGTTTGTACGTTTTCATACACTCCCCAAGAGCATGATATGAATAACTTGAGTGTTACCAGAGATGATGATGCATGCTGGTATCTACTGGGCTGTTAAGTTTTGCCCACCAGTGATGCTATGGACTTGGCAGATAACCTACACCTCTGAACCTTTTCAGCAAACTCTATGTATGTCTTAGAATTAATATTAATGTAAAAATATTTTTTCCTTTTCCAGTAAACTGCTGCATAAAAGGGAGAATGAGAAGGTAGATGCCCAAGAAGAAAACTTTCTACCCAAATACCAGCGTGTGAAAGACCTTTGTCAGCGAGCTGAGTATCAAACAGCTTGTGAACAGCTTGGCCAGGTAGGGCATTGTAACCCTGAGTGAAAGTAAGCAGTTGTAGTTGGGCTTAACTGTGACAGTGTTCTCCACCTTGTCATCAATGCCAGTTTACAAATCAAATGGCTCATTCTGTGGCCTTTGCTCAGAACTGTATTACAGCATTTAGAGACTGACTGTCATTCAGGAAACTGCTGATTCAAGTGCTGCCTCTGTATTGATTCCTGACTACTGTTAAGAGAACTGCCCGGGCTGTTTTAACATTTTAATCCCCAAATAGAATGTGGTCTGAGATGCATTAGTGATGAGAAGATACAAACTTAACAGACTGACCTCTTAAAAATTTGATTTAATTCATTTTGTTGTTATTATTTGAAATTACATATGCTCATGGGAAAATAACTTTCTGGGAACTCAGTATATCTCTCTTCTTAACAAAAATATGCTGTGAAAAACATGAAGTTGTGACTGCAGGCAGTTTGTGTCTATATGGGCACAAAAGTCTTTCATTGTGTGTCATTTATTTCTCTTGTTATTACATAATGGTTCTGGGAAGATCTGAAAGTAAATTCATTTTAGATCCAAGTTATGTAGAAGAATTGGGGAAAAACCACTTTAGAGTATCACCAAAACAAGGCCTCAGTGCAGGAGAATGTTTTGCAAATTTACCAGAGCAGTGCAAAGGTATAGCAAAACAATCCAGCAGCTCCACTCTTAGGGGGAATTCTCATCCTCTGGAAACATTTCAAAACTGACACCACGCCATTGCTTTCTCATCCAGGTATTGGTCAGAGTACCCCCTTCTAAGGGCTGTAAGGCATTCTACCTGTGGACACGCATGCGTCTGTTTTAAGGCCGGCATTACCTCATGCCCTGGCAGCACAGAATAAGTTGGTCTCTGTATAACTGTTCCTGCAGACACAATCTCAACAGCTTACCAGGGCTATAGGCAGTAATGGCCTACTTAGGCTACAGTAGCTCATTTTCTACTGTCGGAGGCCAGACTCCCTGCTTCTTGCTCTACCAATCATTTCACTAGTGCACCTGTGAAATGAGTCCATTGTTCCTTAGGTGTTTGGATCCAATTTATATGTATAAGCATTTTCCAGATGCTGTTTGCCTCCTGTGGTTTCTTTGTCAGATTTAGTATACAAGGAGATTGTAATGTCCTGTTCTTCTTAAAAATACTGAACTAAAGAAGTATTTTGTGCAGTGGTTTACTGTCATTAGATATGTCTTAAGCTGAAATTTCAGATGGGTGGGAGCAAGCCATTGTTTTTTGAATTAGCAATGTTCTCTGGGAAACTGGGGGAAAAGTCATTGTTTCTGCTCCAGCATCATCAGTAAGTAGTTTGGGGAAATACATCTTTTCTTTTTCCATCAGTATTTTCCCTTTGGGTGATGTTTCAACTTCTTCCTTTTGTCTTCACCATCCCAATTATTTTGAACACTATTGTAAGAACAGAGGGAAAGAGAGACTTTCTGGGTCCATGTTGTCACTGAAGCTGTCTCTTTGCATAAGGTAAATTAGCTACATTCAGGCTTTCTTACTCTAATTACCACATGTCTCAGTTGTGGAAGGAAGGGGGAAGGCCCTATATTGTCTATGTGCATTCACAGGCTTATGTTTTCTTCTATGGATAATAAAGTATCTTTGACATCTGTGAGAAGTGGGCATAAAATGTCAACTCCATACTCAGAATTGGCGATAAACTCTTTTAAGTGAAGGTGTGCTAATAAGAGATACGTGTGCTGCATCCTCATTGTCAGGAGACAGAGGAGAAAAATTGTTTTGAGCAGTTCAGTCAGACATAATTGGAAGTGATAGGATGAAATTGAGCAAAAAAGAAATTTAAGTTGAACATCAGGAAAAATTGCCTAACAATCAAGTCAATTAGAGCCTGGGAAGGGCTCTCAAGGGAGGCTCAATCCATCCAACCCCTGCTCTAGAGAATATGTCCTAGTAATCTGTCTAGACAGCAGGAATAGTGGGAAATGAATGTATTTATTTGAGGATAAATTGCATGTAAATATGGGTGCACCCAAAAGTCCTTTCAGAGTGAAGCAAGACTTAACACCCCTTAGTCATCTGAGAGGTCTGTTTTGTGGTGTTGTTCACAGCTCTGCATAGCATAAAGCAAGCCCAAATGAATAATATAGCACTGCTTTGCGGGGGTTTATGGTATACAGATACAGTGGCTATTTAGCAGATGTCCCCTGATCCTGCAAGACGCTTTAGGATTGTGCATTTAGCAGTATCTGGAGTGTTCAGTGCAAAAGGTGAATTTTCATATCCCGGTGCAAAGATGAACAGGAGTCTGGGTCAGAATTAGGTGAAAGTTTGGTAAAGTCATTCGGACCCTTTCTTTTGACTTAAACAAGTTTCGGGGGCCTGCTGTTCCATGCACAGAGAAGTCTGAGCAGTGCCAGGGAATCTGAAGTGTGAGCAGGAGATGAGGACAGATGGAGGACAGAGTCTCAGAAGGGGAGTGAATGAGAAGAGACAAGGACTGAGATTTAAGAGTGAAGGAGAGGTAAAGAAAGCTTTGAATGTGAGATGGAGGTTTTGGAATTCTGCTTTGTGAGCATGCAAGTTTGTGGATACAGTTCTATCACCAGAAAATGCTCTTCCTTTGCAAATCTGTCACCGCCCTTGACCTATAATTGTTTTGATAAGAGAGCACCAGGATCATGGAGATGAGGCTATTCATGCTGTTTAAAACCTTGTTTCAGAGTCCATTATGTGGGATTTTTTTTGGCAACACTAATATATGTAAATACTTCTGAGTGCAATGGGAATTTGTGTGTTGCCATGTTTTCTTTTTCAGTTAGAAGGGCTTGGTCTGTGTTAGTTATTTGCATCCAACAAAGAGTGACTGTAGGCTCAGATGAAAAAGCAGCTCAGCATTTATATTCAAGGATTTAAAAGAGATGAGCTCTTTCTTCCCATATGAAATAAAAAACATTTATCCTAGTACCTAATGGCTTCCACACAAATTTTTTCTCTTCAGTGTAGCTCAGCCTTTCATTCCAAACTGGCTGGTAAGTGGAAGCTGACCCACTTTTATCTGGCGGCCTGCATTAATGTGCTTTTGTGAAGCCAATTATGATATCAGCATTGCTTGGTAGAGTATTCCCAACAACTCCTCAGTATCATAACAACAGCTGCACAAAATCCCCCTGTAGGTCATTTGCCAACTTTGAGCACATTTAAAACCATGCAATACCTGCAGCAGTGCTGACTGCTGTGGGGAGTCTGTGGTGTATGCATTAAAAAAAACACCCCAGTATTAGTTTTGTCTTTAGCAGGTCATAGTACAATAATATTGCTAAATTGTGAAGAAAAATAGTTTGTCTTTTTCAAATCCTTTTTATTTTCATAACTCTATGTGCAAATCTGATCCAAGTAGAATATCCCTTTAAGTAGCATTGAAAATACCATTTTATAGCACAGTTTGCCCAGGGGAACATTCAAAATGCAAAAAGTTGCACTTTGTTTCCTTCAGATAGTCTGCAAATGAAAGGTTTGGCACAGTCTTCCCCCTGATTGCTTTGTGTTGTACCGGGGTCATGAAGGGATATTCTTTTGCAACTGACATGAAGGTATCAGAAGTAAAAGCGTGTCACTTGCTCAGTTGGTCCCTCCAGTTCTCTGACATAGCATGGTATAGGGATGATGAATACCCTGATGTGTGTGCTTTCCTACAGCTGTTCATAAGTGTTACCTCTAGACCATATTCCTGCCAACAGCTAACAATGTTTCTTATTAGCCATTGCTTAGTACCAAGGGTGGAGCAGCAGAAAAAATGACTTATATTTTTCTCCTTTTCCTGAAGGCACTATAGCTTGAACTTATGTCAGCCAGAGCTAAGAAATGAAGTCAGGTTTTATAAGGCATTTCTTTAAAAACTAAGCAAAAAGGTTTTGATTTATCTTTTGTGGTTGTCTGGTTGTTTTATACCTAGCAGAGATATCCTGAGGTTACTAAAGAATGTAAGTTCTGTTGATAAGTGAAGTGTATCAAGCCAGCTAGAGCCCAGATAATTTTAATAGCTCTTTAGGCAGACAGAGTTCCTGAATTCCAGTGAGTTGCACATGCTCAGCAACTTTCAGGATCAGGTTCTTAATCTGTGATTGCAACAAGAAATGACTTGTTGATAACTTCATACATTAAAAATTTTATCAGCCCTCAAACTGATAAAATTAGGAGGCAACAAACCATGAAAATGAAAATCGTGATGATTTATTAAGGCTGTTATTTAGGGATTGTCTTCCTTATCAGGGATTGTAATTAACAAAATTGTCTTCCTCCTTTAGCCAGAAATAGCCTATAATGATTTCCAGAGGTTATTTTAATATGTGATTTTTTGCTTGTTGCTGCTTCACAAAAACCAAGAAATTTCCATCTCTTGTTAACTGGAAACTCCTTGCCATTACAGCAGTGGTTGTTGCAGGTAGCTTGCCAAAATCAATACTAATATTTAATAATCCCCCCAAATTTTTCACCTATCCCAATATGAGAAGCAGCGTAGTTTAGTTCAATTTAGTTAGGCAATGAGATGGAGGTCATGAGACCGGCTTTGGTCTCTGAACTGTTACGGACTCGATGTGGGACCTCAGACAAATTGATTCCCATTTTGGTGCTGCTGGCTTTTCCCTTCACCGCTAATGTAATTTCTGCTTGGGCTGTACTCACTCCTTCTGTAGTACCTAACACAGCAGCTGGGACCATTTGATGCCACAAACCAATTATTACATTAATAATAAATGAATTATAATTGTAATCATAAATTTAGTGGAATACCTGATTTTTCAGGTTGATTGTCCCACCTGCCTCACTTCAGCTGCTGTTTGTGGCATTAAAAGCACCATCCTCGTTTTCTGTCAATAAATTGTTCACGTATCTTAGAATTTTAAGGTTCAAGTAGTGTGTGACAACTGAACTGGAGCTGAGAGCCCAAATGAATCGCCATAAATGATGAGTCAGCATAATGAAATAACACCCAGTTAGAATGAAGACCAGGCAGTGCTATTTATGTATTGCAAGGCATGGAGGAAACCAGACTCATTGTTGCCAATAGATGAATTGGAAGAAGGTATGGGGGTATGGGGAAAGCCAAACAAAATGTTAAAAGATTAAGAAAATACCTGTTGGGAGGAGGTAAGGAACTGCGCATAGTCTGTGCAATAAACAGCTGAGGAGAGAGGAACCTGCTTGCATAAACCTGAGAGATGTTGTACAGAAAACATGAACCAATTATTTTCAGTCAACAAGGAAGAGAAGCAGTCATGTGTAGGAGACAAACAATGGGAAATTTAAGTTGACTGTTAAGTCTATAAGGACAAGCTGCCAGCAGGAGCAATAGAACTGCCTTCTGTAAGGAATGGGATTGCTTCTGTCTTTGGCTTTTACTGTTTTGTCCTCATTAGCCCAATAAAAAATAACACAAGGAGCAAACCACAGCAAAGAAGAGCTAAACTGTAACTTCATACTACTGTTTCATACTACCTAAACTGTGACTGTGCTGTTTCATACAAGGAAAAATGTATCCTCACTACTCCTAAATCAATTTAGACTCGAAGTTAGAATGTTTCTAGCCATCAAAGCAGTTTCTGGCTCACCATCCAGTGTGGCAGCAAGCGTTGGGGTTCAGACAGCATCCACATAAACTAACGGTGACAGATGCTGCTGAAGTGTTTTTGTCAGGTTGCTGGCAGGGACAGAGGGCTTTATTATCCTGCAGAAACTTTGATTCCTAGAGGCTATGTTTCTAAAACTGTTAGGGAGGAGCCTTGCTGGCAGCTGACTGATCAGACAGGTTCACTTTTCACTTCTCTGTAAAAAGGAATGGGATCTCTTTCGCTTAACAAAAAGAGGAACTGATGAGACGCAGCATGATGATTTAGAGCTCAGCTCTGAAAACTTTGTTTCAGCTGGAATCTTTTCTTAGGAAGGCTTGTGTGATCATCCCTTTTCCTCCAAAGAAAACAATGTCAATTGAGAGAGAGTCAGTGAAATGAGTGAATTGTAGGAAAAAATCCTACAGGGAAGGTCATGGCTATTTCTGATTGGGGCCTCAAGTAATGACTTTGAATTAACATCTGTGATTGCTGTAGCAGTAAGAAGACATTGATGCACAATAATACAAAAACCACTTCATGGTGATGGGGGCCATGAAGGAAATAATGGGGTTTTGACACTGAAAAATACAACATGTCTTTTGCTAAGGGGTCATTAGCATGTTCAAGGTGAATAGTGTTATTGGAGGAAAACAGGGCAGCTGTTCAGTCTACAACTGGTGCTGTTAAGATTCATGTTTCATAGGTATTGAAGTCCTCATTTACTCTTGTGATACATAGAGCAGTAGTTTGGGCTGGAGAGGGGAATATAATGTTACAACCTGTCTTTTTTGTGGGTTTTTTTTTTTTTGCCTTCGCAGTGTATCTTTGAGAAGATTTCAGTTCAGTAACGCCAATTTCTCCATTAAACTAGAGCTTGGACTCTTCTGCTTTGCAGACAAATAACTGAGTAGCATGTGTTGTGCAGTGGGAGGTAAGGTAGAGGATGGAGTAGAAATGTTAGAACAAGCCCAGCACAGTAGGTGGCAGAAAGCACAAGCACAGCAGCTAACTTGGCCTGCCCAAAGATGGGGGGAAACCTCCAGCTGGAAAGACTCTAATGATTAAATGAGGTGTCTGGAAACTTTAGCACAATGTGAGCTTGATGGACTTCAGGACATATTGCAAAAGCCATTTATATGATGGTATGAGTAGCTGTTCTGTAGGGCTTTGGAGGAGGAAAAAAACTCCTTTGGAGTTTTGATGTGAGCTGGGAGGAAGATTGTGTGGGAGTTTGGGTTTTCCACTGACTTTTATTTGTATGAAAGTGCCCTCCTTTTCCAAACATAGCTCTTGCAAGGCATTATGAGCTATAGGACTTGAGTTAGGAACACGTCTTTTAGCCTAATGAAGAAAAGACCTGAAAAGTTGGGGGCAGGTGGCGAACTAAGGGCACTTTGTTTTCCTGACTGGTTGAGTTAATCTATATATGTAATTAAGTTTTGCTCCTGGATGGTTATCATTCATACCTGTGAGCCAAAGTATCTCTAGGGCACTCTGGAGTTCTTCATATAGCGATTTAATTATGTAAGTGATTACCTCTTATAAAATAACTTAGTCGCTTCCAGGCTTTGACACAGGTTTCTGCATGATGGTATGCTGTGCGGTAGAAATGGATTTCAGATCCCAAAATTCACAATGCTTAAAGCTTCTTGACTGTCAAGCTGAGGTTTCCACAGTTCCCTTGCAATTGCTGTCCTTTTTCCTAAGTTTGAAAGCATCCTGTGGAAATGACTGAGATTAATATAGACAATTTGTATTTGTACCTACAGGCAGACCAAGGGTGAGTTGTTGATTCCCAGATGCATTCACACACATGCCCATAGCTATTCTGAGGAAAAAGTAAGAGCTTGAGACTTTCCTTTGCCCTTTCCCACCTCCCATGTGTTCAGTGTTTGCTTCTGGAGTCATTTATGTAGTTCTGCACTGCGGTTGTTCGGCAGTGGGCCAGTTAATGCATACAGTGTGCCCTTCCAGCAAAGCCTTTAAGGTGTTTTCACTGTAGCATACAGCTGCCTTGGAAAGATTTAAACTGCACCAAAAATTAAAGGATTTTTTCCAGTTCACCTGGAGGGGAAAAATGAGCATCACTTTTCTTGACAGGAGATGAAAGAAATAGAGAAAAAATATTGTTGGGCCACACATCAGAGCACTTATTTACACTAGTTCTCATCATGGCATTTAACTTGCCCTCTGTTGAATCTTCATTTTTCATGTATCAGACACCTACAGCATAGAGCTCTGCTGAGCAGAAAATGCAGTTTGTTCATATGCTTTTAAAAATAAGATTCAAGTGAATTGAAATGGGAAGCAGCAACAAACATTTTTACATCATTTTTTCATTGTGAAAGGAACCATTGCTTGTTCTAGTAACCAACTTTCCCTGCAGACCTCACTCTGGGCATCAGTCAGTGTTAGGCATTTACAAAAAACAGTAAGACTCAGCAGTGTATTCTTCAAAGGCTGTTTTTGTTCTACACTCCCTCTAGGTAAATGTGTCCTGCTTTCCTGATGAGGACAGTCATTCAGAGATGTCTGATTCAGATGTCTTTCTGTCAGTATCTCTCATTGATTTCCTATGATTCCTTGTGCTGAAAGTTAAGCCAGGTTTATCAGCGTCAGTGCAAGGTTTGGGTCATACAGGAGGTTGAAAACAGTATCTGCACCTAAGAAGCAATTATAGCCCTGGAGACTTGACATCCAATTGTCTGAGAAAATAAGTGGACACAGCATAAAACTCTGATCATTTTAAATGAGAGGCTCTCCTGTGGACATAGATAAATCCACTGTAACTGGCCAGTTCACTTCTGACTCCTGTTAAATTCTGTAGTAGAAAAGCACAATACTATTTGCTTGCTTGCTGCCATGCAAACAATGGAGTGAACTTCAATGGAAAATGTGGGCTTTGTTGTCCCAGCCTGGGCACACCTCTCTGGGAACTGAAGTGACTGAATCTCCCTTGTGGAGCCGCAGGCTACAGTCAGTGCCATCTCACTTGGGAGCTGTTGCTGGCTTTCCTTCTGTTCTTTTATTTGGAAAAGTTTCAATATTCCAGTGAGTCCTGGAGGCACAGACTTAGGATGTTGTAAGAGGGAAAAGGAGGAACGCCTCTCAAGACTCAGCAAAAAGCTCAAGTGTTTCTGAGCACTCTATTTAAAGCAGTAGCAACTGATTCTGTGAGGGGGGATTGCGTATCTCAAAGCCTAGCTCTGTAGCTAGCTGCATGTTGGTAAATAAAGGACTAGGTGAAATTATTTTGTGATGTATCTGGGAAGTGGGTGGAACTTCTGTGCCAGATTGAAGGTGGCTGAAACTCCCTTGCCCTTGACACAGCTCTGAGAGCAGCACAAAGGAGCTAGAAGCAAGTTGCTTCAGGTTTTGACTAACAGAAGGAGTTGGAGATTAGAGATGAGATTCTTTGTAGTCTTGAGTGGAAGAGGGAGGGGACTCTCACTTCATAGGCAGCCAGTGCAGCTCACCCAAGGGTGGTGGATGGGAAAGCTGCTAAGAGCAATATGGAGATAAATATGGAGGCTCAATATGGAGCTAAACTCCTCTAATTACAGTCTTCCATAGCTGATACAGCCATACCAACCCTTCTATAGGTCAGTGAAGAGAAACAGGCACTTCTGCAGGCCAGTCCTGTTTCTTTTTTATATGGCTGCCTTAGGATGAAGGGAATTATAACCTGGAGGTAACTGTTTCTCCTCTTTGGTTGTAGAGTGAGTCTAAATACCCAGCTCATACCAGATCCTTTACAGTGAAGGAATCTACAACTTGGACAAAATCATCCCACCATCAGGCATTTGAATTAGGAAAGAGGAGTCTCCTCCAAAAAGATTTTCCCTTCTTGTAGGGTGCCAGATGGGGCTGAGATTATGTGCAGGCCACCAGCTTGATTTAATGGCATAACAGTGACATACATTCCTGACAAACACACTTGCTGGTAGGCAAGGATCCTTTTCAAACCTGTGGATAGGGCTTGAACCTCCTTGGTTCATGCCACAGTTATTCTTCCAAAAGTTGTCACTTGTGATCTCCGTATTTTTACCTGTAGTACTGATTCTGTTCAGAAATTCCCATTGTTCTGCCTCCAAGAAACAAAACCAGAAACAAATGGAAGTGTTGCAAAGAGTTCCTGTTTTGCCTGAAAGTGGAAGACTACAAAAAATGGGTTTTGGTGGTAGGTGACAGATGAGCTCCAGCTTACTACAGCGAGAAGTCTCTGATAGATTGCTGGAGCTGGCCATTAGACAAAGCACAATTGGGACAGTTCTAATGACCAGATTTTTCTTCCAGAAATGGCAGTGTGTGGAAGATGCCAGTGGAAAGCTCAAGCTGCACAAGTGCAAGGGAATGGCGAACTTGGCAGCTGCCAGCAACAGCAAAGGCACCTCCGATATTTTGCCCAAGTATTACAGCAGGAATAGCGAAGACTGCAACTGTGAGGAGAACGAATACAAGCTGAGCCACATCGGACGGAGAAAGAAACTCTTCTCCAAGAAGAGTAAGTGACCCCGCTGTATATTCTGTCTGTACCTTAGAAAACGTAGGGGTTTGTTCACTAACACGTGGTTGTCCTGACTTTCATAGGCATTGAATTCTGTCAACATATTTACTGTGTAACTTTGAAACAGTGTGTCTCATATTGGACAACTAGATTTTAAAATATCTCTGTCTGTAGGAAGGAGAAGTGTTTTGATCCAAAATAGGGCCCTGTATTTATGTCTTTCGAAGCTGGGGAATGCAGTACACACACTGAAGCTGCAAGTAGCCCACTGTTACATAGGCCTTGAAACATGAACGCTGTTTTACAGCAGATAGTCCAGTTTTCAGTAGCTACTGCAAGGCTTGGAGCTGTTACTGCAGTAATCTATTTTTAATAAGGATGCGTGTGCTTTGTCACAGAAGCTGCTCGCTCCTAAAATCCTTTCCTTGTGCTCAGTCAGCAGAGACAAGGCTGACTTTTAACCAGTGATCACGTCCAAAGGGGATGGCTGTTTCTAGTTTCCTTGGCACAGATCAGGTGCTTTTTCAGAAAGCCCATTTCACTGGCTCTGGGTTAAACCTTAGTCAGACTAACATCTATATTTGAAGTACGTAGTCTAATTATAGACTAAAGAGGCAAACGGCAGCACAGAATTATTATTCACTTGTAATACTTCTTTCGTCTCACTCCACAAATACAGAGCCTTAATTATTTAGCAGATTAGTCTTTCTGTATAATGACCTGGCACAAGCTTCAAACAGAGAGTTTAAATTGATTTTCTCCCATTATATTTGCCTTGCAAGCTGATTAGTACCTCCTAAGCTAATTTCTAGTTGAAAAAAAATTATTGGTTCCAGGATGAAATTACTCAGCTGTACTCAGGGTTTAACTGCGTGGCCCAGCAGATAATCTTTAAATAACACTGGAACTTGCAGTTCAATTAACCCTTTATTTTTAAGTCACAGAAAAGAAAGTTGGGTCATGGGGAGTCAAATAACGTAAGTAGATCAAAGGCACTTAAATAAGAAGAGGAAAACAATTTAAGTGAGGGTAGCATAATGCTATCTGATAATACTTAAGTATGTTTCATCAGTGCTTCCTAAACATTAACTAATTTTCACAGCATCCAGGGGAGGTGGTTAACTGTGTAATTACATTTAGTTTATATATGAAGGAGGTTGAGATAAGAAAGTGAAGGTTGCTGCCTCTAGCAGAGGAATCAGTGGTGTTTATTTCCCTGTGTTCTGCTCAGAAGAGGCAGAGTTTATACTACATCCTTTAGCTCATTGAACTATAAGGCATAAACCTAAGCAGCATAGGTCAATCATGTTCCCATTGCTTGTGTCTTGAGTAAAGTAATAGACTCCACAATGCTTTGGTTTTCCCGCTGCCCCCATCCAGGGTGTGCCATACAGTGGAAGGGGTTAGCTTGGATCTGTTGACAGAGACTCTGATTTGGTGTTGGCTGTTCATCCACATGCACTTACCTAATAAATGACAGGCTGAATTACATAAGTTGAATAACCACACCAAGACTTTTCTGTACAGCTTCCTGAGAGGTGGTTCTCTGGCTTGTGAATGGCAAGAGGGGGACTTGGTTACTCATAATGTGTATTTGGATTTTTATGACCGTTCCATGAGATTTGTGATGAAGTACAGCTGTGCTGGGTTGCATCGTTCTGAGGGCATCTTTGGAGTCCGCTACTCAGAATTTGGTGGGTGCATGGGATCAGACTGCAGCCATATTTGAGTGCTGGTAAATGCTGTTCATCAGGCTGAACAATAGCTAAACAGAAGTTTTAAACTAGGTTAGGGTCACATCCACATTAATGCTTCAGCTGACAGCAATAGGAGACACCCTGACTGTGCCCTTCTGTCATGCACAATAGAGATGGATTTGCAGAGAGCAGTTTTGATGGATTCTAATCTACAGTCATTTGCAGAAAGCTAAATGTGATGCCCTGCTTCTAGGGTGCATCCAGCGTGTTGCAAACCTTAATGGGGGCATGAGGATTGGTCTTTCAGAAAGATTAAAACCAGTCATGTGTAGTGAGAATGTGTGGTCTTAAGACCAGACTAAATTGCTGATAGAGGGGCTGAAACACCAAATGTTTTGTTAAAGTAATTACTTTCTAATGCAAGGATGGTGCAGGCCCATTGTCAGGTGCTCGGGTGCATTTAGCAGGCAACAGTATTCTCTAAATTGAGTGAAGCCAGTCGAAGCACAGGGTCAGGGCCTGCCGTTTGGGCCATATACAGATATACAACTCGCCTGCAAAGCTTTAACATGCTAGAAATACATAAGCATTAATGTTTGGTGTATCTGGGTTTAGGTATCCGGAATGTTTGCATCTCTGTATCCTCTTGGTTTTTTTGATTGTGTTTTTATTTTTATAAGAAAGATAAAACAAAGCTTTGCAGTAGGAAGAAAGGTTAAAGTAATAGCTCTTAAAGTCTTGCTATGGATTTAGTCTCCTCATCCTGTGATGAACAACTGCATGTGATTAAAGGAGTTAAGCTTCATGTAAAGAAATGATGATAGGCCACGCAGATTTATAAACAACAGAAGTGTGTGCAAAGGGGCTAGTGCATCTTTATTCCAATTGTCATGTCATTCGTTTTTCTTTTGAGGTGATCTCAATGCAGGAGCAAAATGACCTTCTTTGTTATTGAAAAAGAACATCAGTCACTTTAAAGATAATGCATTTGAAGTGTAATTTTTAATGGCACTTGTGAGAAATTGGATGTAAGAAGGTGGAGTTTGGGCTGGGTTTTTTTTGTCTTTGAAGTTTCTAAAGACACAGCTTCAGAATAAGATTGTAGAGATCCCAGGCTACATAATGGCCAAGGAAACACCTCAGAGCCTTCATTGGTCTTTCTAGATCCAGAGGTATTTACAAAACTTTGACTCCAGAGTGTCTGATTTTACTGTGGTGCTGTATCAGAAAACGCTGCTTCTCTACATAGTGCTGGAAAATACAGAGACATTACATCAAGCAGGAATTCATGAGGCTGCTGATGGGTATTTTCCTCATGGCACATGTAGAAGCCGAATCCTTGTGTACTGCCTTATTCTGTCATCATGATGCTGGAAAATACACCGCCAGATCCAAAATACCTATGTGGAGTGTCAATAGGGAAGAGCATGAGCTGTGTTCTGCAGTGCTCCTGCTGTGGGGAAAATGCCATACAGTGCTTTATAGTAGGTTACAGTCTTCCCAGTTATCCCTGAGAGAATTATCATTTCCAAGTGATCTCAGCCTTACATGATTGATTTGGTGGCTGCGAAGTAAGTAATAAAGCTTGAGTGAGTTAAATGGAAACTCAAAGGCTGGGTGTGTTTATGTCAGATATGAAATTGATGGTTTTATAATACAAGGTTGTGTTGCTTTATTCTGTTAAATAATAGTTTTGGATACTGCAGTGCATGTTTCTGCTCGACAGTGTTGAAACCTGAGGTGCTACCAAAAGATAGGGTGTTTGTCTCTCTAGACCATGGCGGAATCTGGCCCAGAACAGAATCCTTCCTTTGAGGCTCTAGCAAGGACCAGCATGCTTGTCAGGTGGCCCAAGAAGGCACAACTGGCTGTGTGGGGCACTGAAACATGGCTTGCTCAGGTGTAAATTGCTCCTGACACAATTCTGAGGATGCAGCTGCTTAGCAGTACCGTCTCTAACACAACTGCTCCTGTAAGAGCAGAGGAAGAGGCATCAGGACTCCCAGTTTACCAGAGCCAAACTTTAATAACTTGAGAAAGGGAGTAGAGGTGCTTTGGGCCAAATATTTAACAGCCCCAGATTTGCTTTATTTGTGGCCTGTGTACCCGGGTAATGAATTGGAGAGGAAAACTTAAACCTGGGGGAGGATTGACTAATAAGTAATTAGAGGCTGGTATTTATGCCTGCAGTGCACTTTGCAGGTGGGAGAGCCCAGCACAGACGAGTATTGATTTTATTAAGTATTCTAACCATTTCCTTTGAAAATGATGGAGTTTGGTTCTGAGGGCAGCTCTGAGTCAGCACCGTGGGGAGCTCATTGGGATGGGGCGATACACCAAATCCTTCCTGACCCACCGGAGCTGCTCCACTCCAGAGCAGTTTGTTGGTTGGGAGGCTGGGTTAGTCTGCCTGCACAGAGGAGGAGCTCCTGGCTTCAGTTCTTCAGGGGTGTGTGTGGACAGCAGTTCCCTGCAGCTGTGTGCTGAGGTCCAACATGCTGGATTGGCATATTAGACTTGGAGGGAAGGTAAATTGTGAGTTGGCTGAGCTAAACAGGATGAAATGAGGGAACAATTAGAGAAATGAGAGTTTATACATTGAATGTAATTGTTAGGGTGTGGCTTTTCGGAGCTTCCTCCTACTTCTGAGAAGATGGGAGTTTCCTTCTCATTTAGTCAAATGTTTCCTGAATGGGTGCCTGAAATAGGGTTGGTCTTTGGGGTTTCTTTTCCCTTCAGCAGTGACTCACCTGGCTTAATATCAGCAACAAACTTTGAACCACAGGTGGAAAATGTGCAAAGCCAGACAATCCAGCTGGTATTCCACTTTCTGTGTGTGGCGCTGACAAGAATATAGTGTTTGGACCAAATTCAGGTGGGAGGAGATGTTTATTTCTCTTCCCACAGTCTGCAAAATGGCTTTTGAGACCTTGAGATCTATTTGGAATTAGTATGAAGCTTCTTGAACAAAGTCACTCTGCATTAGTGCCAAAGCATTCCAGTTGACATGAATATGTCTTTTGTCAATGTAGGTTATGCTACCTCCCATTCCTTTTTCTCTTGTTTTGCTGGGGAGATTATCTCCAAGAGAAAGCTGGCTTTTCTGTGGAGCTTGGTCTTCTCAGTTGGCACATTGGGAGAGTTTTCCCCTTACAGCTTGGATAAGGAGGTACTGTCTGGTGGGATGTGTGGTGGGGTTTCAGCTCTGTGTAAAGGAGAGGTGACTGGAAGAGCCACGGGTCTCCACTGTTTGCAGTAATGTCTTAGATGGCTCCACACCTCATGTGCAGAGCAGAGACCCAGGCACTGGGCAGGGAGAAGCAAGGTGATGGTGTTCAATCTGTACTTCTTTGTCAAGCAATGAGGTGATTATGCTTACTGCAATGAATGACTCAGCAGACATGGGCAGTGAGCAGGAAATAAGGTCAGAGATGGACCCTGTCATACAGCAGGGAAGTTTAGATATGGCTTTAGGCTCCATAACCAGGATATATATTTGCACCACTCCAGTCCAAAGGGAAGAGGAGCTCTGGGGGTTTGGACTGGGTCAGAGAACTTTGGAAAGCAGTGATGGGGAGAAGATGAGGGAGAATCTCCTGCTGGGTAGTGACAATCCATAGCCAATGTTTCCTTCTGCCTTTGGGCTGCAAGTGCAGAGGTGAAGTTGGCAGGAGTGCACAGCACTGGAGGATGGTGCGTTGTGTAGGAACACACTGGGAAAGAAAAGAATTGGATGTGGATAACAGTAAAGATTCGGATATTAATCCCTCCTCAAAAAATGAAGCATCTTTGGAGAATGAGCACAGAATTGAGCAAAGGCTCAGGATGAGCACTGGGACTGCTTGGGACAACCTCAGGGAAGTGTTGGAGGAATCCTGGGGGCAGTTTTGTGCGGTGGAGAGGAGGAAACAGAACTGCTCTGTAAGGGTGACCTCGGCCTTGCAGCCGTGACTGTCGCGGTTACTTGCTAAGGCCTGACTGCCACCTAGTGACTGTGAGGGGAAGAGCAGCGCCTCTGTGAGTGCTCTCCGAGACGAGGACGTTTTCTTTCCCTCAGCCATCCTTGTACACTTTGCGTTATAGCTGCCCTCTCCTCATGCCCCAGGGCATGCATCTGTCCCTACAGAAGCTAATAGAGCAGCAGGCTCAGAGGGCGGCTGCAAGAAGCACCATTTGTCATCCAGTTAATTCTGAATGTAACAGTATGGGCTGTTTTTAACTCCCCAGAACCAGAGAGGACCAAGCTGTAACACGATGTTTCTCCTCCTCTTAATCCCTTCACTTGTTTTTCCATGCAGAATACAAACCAAGCTATGTCCGGAATCGCTCTATTCGTTCTGTATCTGTTGAACTGGATGGAGCTGTTTATAGTGTGGGTTTGGAGGATGGATACCAGCCTGTCATACCAAGAAACATCACCAAGAGGCACAGGATGCAGAGTGCTGTTCTTCGTGAGGAGGAAGATAAAGACGTGGGGGAGTACAGTGGCACTGGTGGCATTGCAGAGTATGCAGCCCCCAGCCTGATAAAAGTGACCCATAGGTGAGTGCACGTGGTGTTTTTCTAAAAGCTTTTGCTGCCTTAGTGGCTGCTTTGCAGAAGTGGGTGTGTGAGCTTGTGATCAGCATCCTGTGTCCCTTTTGGATACCTGCTCCAGCTTCTGTAAAGTTCTTATTCTCATCTGTACAGCAGCTTTTGGATTTGGTTTAACTGTCATGTACAAAGGAGAAGGAAGCTTCTGAGGAACTAGAGCAGTGCTTTTGTGTCTTCTGCGCTTTGGAGACCACAGTGGCTAAGCAATGCATGCTTCCAATGAGGACAGCAAAGGTTGCAGCAGTTGCATTTACACTGATGTGAAACCAGGAAAGGCTCTACCCATGGACACTGCAGTGTGCAGTGGATCCCCTGGGCTGCCTGAGGAGCAGAGGCTCAGGCTGCAGCATGACCTGGTCTCGCGTCACTTGAGATTCGTTGTGTTTCATACACCAGCTTGTATTTCAAACACAAATTGATTCTCAAGGAGGAAACAGCCTCTTGCAGCTTTCTGCAGGGCAGTGCTAGGAAAGGAAAAGGTGTATTATGAATGAAGTTGGGGAGATCGGGAGCACTGGAAATGAAGCAGATTGAGAGAGAGGTGAGGGAAATGTCTGGACACTAATAGCTAAAACCCTTTTGTTCCATGTGCAAGTCTAGGGGCTCATGTATCTTCAACTGCACTTTATTAGTTTAGTCACCATTTCTGCTTGTCATTTATCAGGATATCCACCAAGTTTCGTTAAATGCATTAAATTGTTCAATGACTTGCTCGTGGAAACATGCTGGAGCCAGACAGCTCTGTGGAAATGGGTGGGCTCCATTTGACTTTGTCAAAGGGTTGACAGGGTTAGAGACTCCTGATATGGGGAAACGCACTGGGGAGACTCATCGGAGAACTGGGCTTCTTACCCCAGCTCTGGGGCATGTTGAGCACTCAGAAAGCAATACCTGTGCTTTTCCTCTGGAAGAAGTTCAGTTCACTTTCTGCTGCTTTTACTGGGTGAATCCCAAGCCCATAGAAGGAGCTGTCAGGAACGTAGTGCATAATTCATGAAAGGCGGCAGTGGGACAGCATGGGTGAGGTGGTGTAAAGAAAAGAAAGGAGTATTGAAAATGCTCGGCTTTAATTGAAATGAACATTCAAAATGCCCACATGGGATTTGTTGACTTCTCAGGTAAATCTGTCAAGTGCTTGGCTTTGGGTTGGTCTGTGGGGCTCTCGGGGTTGGTTGGCTCTTGGTTTTATCTCTGTTTGGTTTTCAAAAAATGGGAAGTCCTGGATTGCATTGGAAGTTGGTTAAAAATAAGGAATTGTCAGAGGATTTCCTGCCCTTGACGTCTGAAATAGCTTTGGAAAATTTATCCTTCTTATAGCAAACAGCAAAATTTCTATTCCCCATCTTCCTGGTGCAGTAATACATCTTCTAAAGAAGTACTTCATCCTTGTCCCTACCTCTAATCCCCTCATCACTTAATCATGCCTTGGGAAATTGCTTTGGAATAATGCTTTCAGTGCTTGCTAGTTACTCGAGATTGTTTATGTAGACAGCCTAATGAATAAGCAAGATCTCTGCGCAGCACGATTTACATACAGGAATTAAGCAGCCAACAGGTTCTGCTGGATAGGAATATCCTCCTTGAATTTTTCTACTGACAAATTGCCATGGCAACTCAACCCCCAACCCCTTCTGTGGCTCACAGCACACCCGGATTCTCCTGAATGAACACTGGTGGTTTGAATTCTGTGTGTCATTTCCAATCTGGCTTCTCATCTCTGCTGGAGCTGTGTTATTAAACCAGCTGTTCATGTTGCCTGTGTGTAGCCACTGTAATAATCATCGTTTGCTTTTCCCTCCTAAGGTGCTATATCCTGGCGAATGATACTGTTCAGTGTGACACAGATCTGTACAGGTCACTGCAAGCTTGGAAGGACCATAAACTTCATATTGACCATGAGGTCAGTGATGTTCACAGTTGCGCCTTTTCAGTGTGGGTTTTTAGCATGGGTTTCTATGGGCTGACAGGATCATGCAGACTGCCTATGTGTGTGCGTGTCTGTCTGTCCGCCTCTGGGTGTGTGTGTCCCTCCCTGGAACCTTGTGCCCTTGCTGGCTGATTTCAGAATAGATAACTCAGAGATAATTGTTATCACAAGTTTGTGAGGACCCGATGCTGAGTGGAGGAGGGCGCTGCAGCTGAAGGGACAGCTGAGAAATCTCAAAAGCCTCATGAGATAAATGAGAGACTTCCAAGTGTGCCCATCCTGGGAAAAAAGTTCATCTGAATCTTCTTCGCGTCTTATTAGCCCCGCTCCCCAGTGCACCTTCAACTGCCAAATGGAAGCCCAAGGCAGAGTGAGCTTCATTGGTTTCAGTGCTTCTAGATTTATTTTGCTTGCTTGTGTTTTTCTTAACCCTTGCACTTTGGAATCAGTTGTTTTTAGGCTTGTGGATATGAAGAACCAGAAGATACTTTACCCTCTGAAATCTGCCTGTAAAACTTCATCTGACTTCTTCATCATTATTTCTCCCCTTGCAAATGTGCAGTAGAACACGAGCAGGAGCCACAGTGGAACCAGCAGTGGCTGCCTGAGGCTGTGTCTCCCCATGTTCCCAGTGCCATGTTCTGCTGTCACAGCCAATAATCCCAGCAGCAAAGGGTGCCAAGGAGGCCTCCTCCTGCTGCAGTTGCCTTTTGGAAAGGTTGATAATCTGTCAGTGGTGAGAGTCATGGAATGGGAGGTGAAGAGAAAGCATCTGGTGACACAAGAATGGCTGGAGCAGGTTAGAATGAGCATGACTGGGGCTGTGTTGGTTTAACTGTGCCTTTACTTTGGTTTAGATTGAAACTTTGCAAAATAAAATCAAGAACCTGAGGGAGGTGAGAGGTCACCTGAAGAAGAAGAGACCGGAGGAGTGCAATTGTAACAAGATGAGGTATGGTGCACTTTGGAGTCGTTATTTGTAGTGTGCAACTGTTTGTCTTCACAGGAGATCAGAATCGGTTTTGTTAGGTGGTTGCCTACTTACTACACTTGTGTAGTGCTTTCTGGGGAGCTGCAATGCAGCACGAGTACAATGCCCACCACTACCAGGCAAGAATTTAAGCTGTGGGTTTGTTCCTGATATCTTGCTTTCAACAAGGGCAAATTGTCAATATGGAGCAGAGTTAACACAGATCCCTTTTAAAAGAGGGTGTGTAAAGCACATGGGATAATGGTGTGGGAAGATGGGAGAATTTCTTCCATTTGGGTTTTTCAGGGCTAGATGCGTTACCTGTAGGATGCCACTTCGCTCTGCTGTTGGTATAAGAGAATGAGGTTTTGAGCATAGCACTTAAGTCCTTGGACCTCATACTTTATAGTCATGAGGTAATGGTTGTTGTAGTCCGGGTGGATTCTGCAATACAGCTTCAGCAACAGGTCACTAAAATATGGAGAACATAATTCTTTGGGTTAGGCCAACCCATACACAGAACCCACTTCAAAAAGGGCTCAAAATGAGATCAATATTATACTAAATGGCAAAGCTCCCAGAAGTCAACATCATCTTATAACCCACTGCTCTCAAAGCTGGTATTAACAACTGAGTTGATTTAATACACACAGTAAAGATGAAGCTGTTGTTATGGTGAATGGTCTATAGTAAGTTTCAAGAATGCTACCTTTCTCAGGCCCAATAGAGGAAGCACACAAATTTGTGCATAGCATTGTTAAATAATGAAGTTAAACATTTGAGTTATAGATGTATAAGTAAGTGTCAGCAGAATTAAATCGAATCAGATTTTAGGATTTGTTAATGGAATAACCAGTGTGTGTGAGATAAAAAATTGACTGAGGCTTGTTCTTTAATCATCTTTGTTAATTTTCCATCTGGATTAAATGTATTAAATCTGCCAGGAGCATTCATAAGTTAAAGGATTTATTTTGTTTTGAAGGGAATTTTAGTCTGACCATTTACCGAGTTCTGATGTTCCCTTTGGAAAATAACCTTTACTGAACCCAGCCTGTGGTTGCTGATGTGTGTGGGCAGTAACCTCACCAGTCAGAATGTGGTGCCAGGGACTGAAGCTGCTTGCTCTGGTTTTAGCTTTGCAAATTGCACAGACAGGAAAGCTCTGCAAAGTCTTGTCAGAGTTTCTGCAGACGGAGCCACAGCAGCAGTGCCGCAGCCAGGATGGGGCTGTCTGCACACACTGCTGGAGCTCACAGCAGGTTAGGCTCTGCTGTTGCTGGACAGTTCCATGTATCTTGGGCAAGTGTTCCTGGAAATTCTAGCTGGGAACAATGGAGGAAAAAAAAACCCATGGAGTACACCTGGGATTTGAGTTCTTTCATTCGGAAGGAAAATGACATGAAGGTGATGTGAGCTTGTCGTTTTATCCTCTGTGCTAATCAGCGACTGTTCAGTTGAGGAAATGTTGTAACTGAATTACAAAGCTATTGAGTTTATCTGCCTCGTGTAAGGAAACAAGAACCGGTGACAACTAAAATCACGGACGGGCTGGATTATGTGGACACCTGTTGCAATACAGCCTTAGAGCACCAGATGTCGCTGTGAGCAAACGAGCTAAGGAAAGCAAGCGGCGCAGTGCCCTGCAGTCCCGAGCCGGTCTAGCCGGCCTGGCTCCTGTTCGTTGGATCACAGAATGGTTGGGGTAGAAGGGAGCCTGACGAGCACCCAGTTTCAACCTTCTGCCACGGGCAGGGACACCTTCCACTAGACCAGGCTGCTCAAAGCCATGTCCAACCTGGCCTTGAACACTGCCAGCGGTGGGGCATAAATCAGAGAAGTGACAGTGGCTTCAACTTGCTTCAGCTGCACTCTGATGGGGTGGTACAAACAGGAGCAGTTGCTTTTCTGCTGTTCATCACCCATGCTATTTTTATTTTCCAGTTACCATTCCAAACACAAGAGCAAACTGAGGCACAAGGGATCTAGTCTTCATCCTTTCAAGTAAGTGAAGGTCTGTTCCTTTAAAGGAGGAAATGCAAAGACATTATTACCATGTGGTCCATGCGCACCAGTTACAAACTAAGTAAAAGCAGTAGTATTTCATTTCTCCTGTGTTAAAAAGAAGAAACACGCAAAAACCTGAGAAGGAACATAAGCCTGTGTTGAATTCTGAGGTAAGATTCCTGGGGTGGGAGATGCCACAGCACAGATGTCAGACAAGCGTATAAGCTCTTTTGGCTTCATTGGTTTTTATCTGTACCATTGAATTGCAGAGCCATATCCAGAGCCTTTTGGAAGGCATTTAATTAAAAGTTACTGGTTCATTCTTTCCCTCAGAGCAGCTTATTTTGTTATCTATCTGCTTCATTATTTTTCGGTGTGTCCAAGCACAACAGCGCTGCATGACCTCCTGTTTCCTGTGTGCAGGAAAGCCCTACAGGAGAAAGACCGGCTGTGGCTGCTTCGGGAGCAAAGACGGAAGAAGAAGCTGCGCAAACTGCTTAAGAGAATAAAGAACAATGACACCTGCAGCATGCCGGGCCTGACCTGCTTCACCCATGACAACCAGCACTGGCAAACTGCTCCCCTGTGGACACGTAAGGATACTTTAAGTAATAGGTAGGCAAGTAGTGGCTAGGCTGGGCTAGGATGCTGGGCTAGTAGAAGTTACTGGTCTAAGCTCTGTAGCCAAAGCCAGGAAGCCTTCCTCATAGTAAATAATGTTTCAGTGTTAGCATTATCCTTGCACAAAAGGCAACAGTTAAAACCAAACTCAACTGCTAATAAAAGCCTTAGAGATGATGTTGTGAATGGGACAATTATGTGTAGGATCTCATTGTCTGGAATGTTTCCAGAGAAGCCAGGGGAAGCATCTTGCCAAGACATTGCTTCAGTTAGCCACAGTGTGTGGGTGAGGTGTGCACAGAACAAGAAGCTGATGCCAGAAGGCATTCTGTACTTCAGAGCTTAGGAGTGAGAGGGAGAGTAACTGTCTGAGTAAATACCATAAGCAGAAAGGCATCATAAACAGTACTAAAGACAGCAGTGTTAGCTCATGGCTTTGTAACTCTTCAATTTGCAGTGGGCCCTTTCTGTGCTTGTACTAGCGCCAACAACAACACATACTGGTGCCTGAGGACAATCAACGAGACCCACAACTTCCTGTTTTGTGAATTTGCTACTGGATTTCTGGAGTATTTTGATCTCAATACTGATCCATATCAGGTACCTGATCAGAGAATAGCTCAAGAAATACATCATTGCTCCTTATTAATGATAAATTGAAATGGCATGGAAATGGTGGAGGATGTAGCAAAGGCCTAGTTCATTTAATGTAGCATGATTTTGCTTCTCTCCTGTTACAGATAAACCACATGTATTCCATATATGAAAGGCACTAGAAAACAACAGTTACTAATGAGAACTCCTATTTATTGCAGCTAATTAATGCAGTGAATACACTAGATAGAGATATTCTCAATCAACTGCATGTCCAGCTCATGGAATTGAGAAGCTGCAAAGGGTACAAACAGTGCAATCCAAGAACCAGGAACATGGATCTGGGTACGTGCCTCTCCCAGTACACTCAAAATGGGACTCTTACTTTACTTACTGTTAACGAAACTCTGCATCAGCCAAAAGGATTTTAGTATTGATTTATACTGGTACTGTCCCACTGGGGCTGGTGGCTGCATTCTCATACTTCTGTATTTGTTCACTCTGAGGTAATGTTTCTTAAACTAAGAACGATACTGAAATAGAGTACTGGTGAGTACTGCTGTGATGCAGGGGAAAGAGATGAGGAAGGGACAAAACCCAAGTCCACCAAAGCCCAAAGTGTGATTTTGGGTCTTATTTAGTACCTGCAGCACCCAGAGCTGTATGGTTTGAAATCAGCAGGTTTTGGCAGTTAAAGGCACCACTGAAGGTCACTTACAGAAGAGTTTTCAAGACTCCTTTCCCAGTGTACAACCTCTTTTGCCTGGAATAAGGGATTAAATGTGAGAATTAAAGCTCCAGTTAACATGAATGGAAATATTTCTCAAGGCAGTGGATGTTAATCTGTTAACATTCTTAGTTCTGTTTTAAGCTGTACTTTACCTGATACCCTACTCTGTTGCAGGCAATGGTTAGTAACTGTTAATTTTTCTTCACCTAGGACTTAAAGATGGAAGCTACGAGCAGTACAGGTACATTACATTATTATTCTTTAAGTACTACCTAAGAGTTAGGGTGGGATCAGCAACCCCATGGAGGGACACTGCCCGGAATGGCAGTTGTGAGGATTTTCCACCCCAGTTACTGGAAAACACTGGAGCTGTACAGCATGTTCTGCTCTTTATAGTCAAAATTCAGGCTAAACTCTTCCTTCCTCACTTTCAGACTGTAGTGCTGGTGGGTTTCTTGGTGATGGTTAACTTTTTTCTCCTTTTGCTGCTTGAAAACTAGGCAGTTTCAGCGTCGAAAGTGGCCAGATGTGAAGAGACCATCATCTGCCAAGTCACTGTGAGTTGGGAGCAGTTCACAGAAAGCATTGGCTTTTATTTACCTACCTTCCCTTCCTTTCTCTCCTTGCATGCAGCACCACTTTCAATATCATCATCTCTTCTTCTGGAATGCTTAAGTGGGAAATCCTCAAACTTGTACAAGTATGACAGTACCATCATACAGACAGCTACTGCGGTACAAAAGCACTTGGTGTGTGTGTTCTGGGAGCATCAAGAGCAAGGGCAGATGAGCAAAGGTGGATGCTCAGCTTAAGAACCCAGTTATGACTAATTGCCATTCAAAATTTCAGACCATTATGTTGGGTTTGTCTAAATGCAAATTTGTAGCAGCTACCTCGTGGTCTTCTACACCATCCAGAAAGAACAAAACTGACTTGAGATTTCTCAGAGAGAGGATCATGTATTTTCTTGCTATTTATCCAACTGCAGCAATGCACAGGTTAGAACAGGGACTAGACTACAAGACAGAGCTGTACTTTTTGTTTTATTCTGACATCATACTAAAATCTGAGTTTGCTTTTTACTCACTTAACAACCTTTTAAGATTTGATAATACTGTTTTCAATTTGCCAGAGTCCAAAGGTGAGATACACATTTAAAGATGTGAAAAACAGTGACCTTTGCCATGCCAGTTACTGTCTGAATCTCCTCTTCAAAAGAAGGTTGAGCCATCAGCTCATTAAAAATCATGAGATACTCTGATTGTGCAGTGAAAAAAGATGCACAGATACCTCAATAGGCACACTCTGGCATTCCCAACTTGCCAAAGAGGATTTGCTCATTTAGTGGTAGTATCTTTAGTTGAAGAGACCCAAGACTGGCTTTAGAACTAAACCAGTTAGAATTAATGATGCAAGTCTTGTACAGGGTGAAGTTTCAAATCCAGTTGGACTGTTTCTGTGATATACCTGCTGTAACTTTTAGAGGGGTGTTTCAGTTGTTTTTTCCTCATAGAACCATGACAAATATGTAACTACTTCCTCCTAGAAGGACACTAAATCATGTTTTGTTGCATTTTCCAGAGGACAGCTGTGGGAAGGATGGGAGGGCTAACCTCCCCCAAGTGCTGCACCTCCATGAGGATACAGACTGGCCAGAACTTGAGTCCATGTACAGACTAAATGACAACGTGTGTGACTTCAGAGAGAATTACAACATAACCTGGAGGACTGGATAAACTTTGAGGCTGAACTAGATAGAATGTTTGCACTGGTGAGTGAACTAAATACCTGCAGTGAAATGATGGGAAATGCTGTCAGAAATACAGGTCTCTGAAATCCACTATTGTACCTGCTTTTTGCTTTGGATTATACCTCACCTGCTTCACACAGCGTTTTTCTTTGAGATGACGCCACTAACACTGATCCAGGAACTGACAGTAAAGGAAACACAGCTACATCCCAGAGAGGATTCCTGCCCCAACGTGCCATGTGCACAGGGACAGCGGATGTACACTTAAACCATCCTTCAACTGTATCTGCAGTTGCCATGAGAAAAACTTCAAAGTCAAGTACAACTCTAAAGCTGAGAAAATGTGAACACTTTTGCTTCTAACTGGAGATGATGGAAAAGAACTTGGAAGAGAATCAGGAACTGAAGTGAGCAGCATTGAGCATTCTCAACACCATGGTATTTCTCAGCTTCCCTCTGAGGATACATTTTAGTTCCACACCTACTTGTACATCCTGTTGCCACCTCTAGGAACATTAGAGAAAATCTTGACTAACAGGACGCCAGATTTTGGAGGGGTTATGTAAATATTGCTCAAGATACTGTTTGAAAAGAAATTCCTTCAGATTATGAAGAATTTTGTTAATAAAAAGAGTGGAATGACCACACACCAGTTCTCCAAATGTTGCTTCATGTCACATAGTGCATTTCAGGATTGCTCCATTTTTAAAGTACTGAAAAGTTTCAGTAAATGTACATCTTAACTTTTAATGAACTCAGATTTGTATGAAGTTTTTTTATGTGGTAATATTATATTGTATGTTCCAAGACAAACAGTTCCTTTGAGAAAGCATTTGCTAGGTAGTGTAACTTTGACGTTCATTTTCAAAAAGGCAGCTCCAAGAAGTTCAATACTTGTAGCCAATAAAGAATTATCTAGTTAAGAGTTTAGTCTACAAATCAGTAAGTAGATGGTTTGAACAACAGTTACTGTTCAAAGGCTTTTAAAGGGAAAACCCCATCATTTTACTACAAAAGCACAGTGTACAGAGTCTACTTGAGTATTTTCATAAAGACGTTCGTGAAGACATTGTAGTACAGGCACTAGAGGTGATATTTGTATTAATACGTTTTTCATGTTAACCTGCTGTTTTCAAGGCACATGCAGGAGGGAGCTCGTGTGACAGACTCGACCAACTGTGGCCTTCACTCTTAGCAAAGAGGTATTTATTTCCAAAACACAGATTTAACTTGCACTTCTAGAAACACCATGTAAAGATAGAAACACCACAGAAATGATTTTGCAACACTTCCTGGCTTTGCACATCAGGAAATTCAAGTGGAATTACTTCATAAGGGACATAGATCTCTGATACCACACTCCCAGACTAAAAATATACTTGAATTTAGGAACTGAGGAAAAAGCCTCACTCAAGAAAGTGGCACTGGGGTCTTTCATTGGATGTGTTAGAAGTAAAACTAGGCTGGAGCTTCTCTTTGTATCACATCCAAGTCAAATACACTTCCCAGAATTTTCTTCCCAGGTTTTTTTTTAATCTAAGTAATACACAATTGTCTGAAACTAGCCATAGATTTCTTACAGATTTCATGGATTATCAAAAACATCTGCTAGATGATGAGGGTCTATACAAATAAGAATACTGAATTTAAACTTACCAGTAGAAAGACATTTGCTGCTTTCCAGAGAAAGGCATTTGCCATTCCCCATGAGTATGCACAGAGAACACTAGCTTAGATTAAAACAAAACTGCACTTACCTTGTGGTTGTGTTCAGCCTGTAGTCTGTGACGAGATGAGGGTGTAACTATCACAATCCTGCATGGCCACTGTGGCTGCTCCTGGCAAGCCTGAGAAGTTGCTATGTCCCTTATCCAGAAACCTGAGCCTTGGGCCTTGTAAGGGGGACATAGTGTAGCTGATACGTTATGAAAGGCAGGTTCTTACCAAGTTCTGGGGAAACCTGTAATCTCCTCCAGCTCTGCTGAAGACTGCTATTTAAGTTGAAAAAGACATAAATTCCACTTGGTGTCGCTGCAACTTCAGTTGTTAAATGGGTCTCAGAGCTGCAAGGTCCAATTGCCACTCCCTCAGCTCTGACAGTCAACTAGGAATTGGATCATTTGCTATAGCCACATTTCCTCCGTAATAGCACCGGATTTTCTCTGACCTTTCCAGGATACAGTTATCAGCCTTAAAGTATTGACAGCTAAAACACTGCATCACCAAGTTCTGATTTTAAATAGAAACCTTTATTTACATTATTATTAACATCCAAACACAAAAATCAGAAGAGCAGTAATACCTTACAACCAACTCTTTTATAGATCAGTCCCATGATTTTTCTGGTTTGCAAAATAAAGATACAGATATTTCAAGCAATACTTACAATGTAAACTAAACTTAAATGCAATTCTCAATACTGTATGCCTTCTCCTGAGATTTTTTACATATTGCTCTCAGAATTCCATGTTTCATTTGCTGTATTACTGTCATCTGGTAGTCTGCACAGAAATTCTAAAATAAAACGTGTGCTAATTGGTACAACATTCAAACAGTTTTGTCTTATGACTGAGAAATGGTCCTGATTTGCTAACTTCAAAAGCAGTATTTTAAGCCAAGAGTCAAAAAATATCACTACACATGATTCTATAAAAGCATGTTTCTGTGACCAAAAGAGTAGCAGAGACGTGTAGCATGACGATGCTCCTGAGGCAGCACTGACCAGAGGTGGCTGTCCTTGCTAACTGTCCTCTTACTGGTGAGAAACGGTTACATAGGTTGGTTTTTAAAAACATACAGAAAAATCTGCTGCTGTAGAACCAAACCAGAACTGGCAGAGATTAAATGTCAACAGCTTTCAACATCAGTTTTATTTCCTGCAGTAAGATTTTCAAGCCTGATGTCATATTTAGGATCAGTGCTGCCAAGAAAGATGTCATTGATGCACCTTAGAAATGCCCCTCTCCCCCCCTTCATCAAGTATAAACTAAAAATCTTTGGATTCAGCAAAAAAGTAGGTACTGGAAAGCGCCAACATTCTAAACACAGATGAGAAAATGATGATTCTTTCTAACATCAATCAGTCAGGTACCAGTTATACATAGATGTATAAATAGAATCACTCATTTAAAGAGAACTAGGAGGGCAGAATGTATAAATTAGTAGATAGTCTAAGAGCTCACCTGATGAAAGCAACTGGGATTTGTAGTTTCCATCAATATCATGAACAACTACAAAATATAAAGATTGTTCTACTCTGATTTGATATAAAAAGCAAGGGATTGTTGCCTTTCAGCTTCAATAGGCAGCACTTAACAAAGAGATACGTTCTACAAAATAAGAAAGATAAAAGTTGCTTAAGCTTTTATAAGTTTTGCATTAAAAAACACATGAACTGGACTGAAGATTTCAAATAAATATTAAACCTAACCTATCTACTCAGTACTAACTGCAGAGACAAGGTTGCGTAAAGTAAATCGATTGAATCCACATTCCCTTTGGAACATGAAGGGCTGTATGCTAAGGATGAACTTTTGTAGCATGTTCCTAGTTAGTTACTTTGTTAAAAAGGAAGATCACTGAATATTCTGAGAAATAAACCCACCTCTTGCTTACAGGTCCAAGAAGAAGCAATCAAGAACTCAGGTTATTTTACTCACTTGGGAGAAGTTAGTTTTCCATTACAAGAGAACAACAGAATAAAGCACCACACATCTTAAGCATTCCTGGGTCATTCCTCATGGAAGTTGAGAGGTTTGACTTGTTGGAACTGCCTGAAACTGAAAAAACTCCAAAGGGCTCTTCATATCAAGGAACCAAAACAGAGGGATGAGGGGGAACCTATTATCAAGTAATAGGAATGCACTTGTAACCAGACTTAAATACTGATATGAGATAAACCTGCGTAGAAAATACATTCATTATGATTGAACAATCCAATGAGGTGCAGACATTTGGTTAAATAAAGCACAGCTTAATATCCATATAGGCGTCTGGATGTCATGTTAACAACAGGTATTTGCAACAGACAAGCTTGTTTTGAAGAACATTTAGATTTCATTAAAATTGACCAAAAAACCCCACAATCCAGATTCATCAACTGAAAAGGCAACATACTCTAGAAAGACATGACTGTCATGACAAGTCAGAACACCTCACAATGCAGAGCTCTTTTTGTCAATATGCCTTATGTAAAAAGAAATGCAACAAAGTGCTCACAGGTGGAGAAAGCATTTAACAACTGGTCTTTTATAAAAAGCTATGTGTTAAAGACATAAAAATAAATGAAGTGTCGAAGACCAAAGAGGAGAAAGTTACCCAGCTGCAAAGTCATTAATTAAAAAGAAAGAAAATTCTATTTGGACCTCAACTACACTGAGTTTACAGAAATCAATGTTAAATATTTAGCTTCACAAACTCTGCAAAAATGAGTTAGTGACCTACAAAAGTCATATATATAATACATTATCTTAAAGATCGTATTTACAAAATTTATTCACAAAAAAAAGACTGCAAAACTGATTCAGACTGCAGTGCCTTGCCTTGAGTTTTCTGAACTTGTTTCCAAAAGATGAAGGATTATTGCTCTAATTTCCCTACACAGAAAACATTACATTACGCAGTCTTTTCAAATAATTCTTACGAGATTGCGTTTGAGAAGGAACATGAGTACACCTTACCTTCATATTAAGTCCTTATCAAAGATATTGCATTCATCCATTATATAGTCTTTCATAAAGTGCACTCAGCTGCACATCAATATGTAAGTATTAGTCACAATTGTATTTAAATAATTTATTATTTCTCTTTTTACCCCGTGGCTGCAATGGACACGATTTTGGACTAGTATGTGCCAATTCATGTTGCATCAATACCTTGCTTGGGAAGTCCTGACTCGGAGTAAGAGATTAAAAGCAGCATTTTTATTCAGGAATTAATATAAAAGAGTCAAGGCTAGGAACTACATTCTCTGTCAGATACTGTTAATAGAGAAAACAAAAACTTCTTACCACTGTGGCTTCTCCAGGCACTTCTGTCGGCCTGTAGTTGGTGAAAGGGCTGTGGGCAGCCACAGTGGCTAGATAAGGTAACCAGGACTCTATTCATTGCATCTACTAACTCGCCACTGCCTAATCCACAGTTCTAGAGGCAGAGCGCCAAAAATATTTATGACCTTCTTTTGTACACCACGACATACAGTAATAGGAGAGACTGCTGCTACTACACTGCGTTTTTTGTTGGGTTGTTTTTTTTTGCATTGGGTTCTTTTGTCCCTTGAATGAACTAACTTATGACAGCGTGGTGATAAACTGGAAAACCCACTTGTTTCCATAAGGCCAGGGTTAGTTGCCGTGAAGAATGCGTAGCTTTGCTTTGTAATACTAGTGCATCATTAATACAGCACATTCTTGTGTGAAGAGATGGTTCTAGGTGTCAGCAGTATTTCTGTTAAAGAAAAGGAGAAATAATCAGCAGAAAATAAAAAACACCTTTGCTGAAAAGCTCCTGTTAAAATAGCGCATTTTTAAGAGGAGAGTTCTGACAGTCAATTTTTAAGCAGAAGAATAGCAAGTCCCAGAACCTCCTAATTGTGTTGTTTGGATACCTTCACTGTGTGACACATGGGGTTGGAAAATCTGGTATTTCACCTTAGTTTCTCCCTCTTTATCAAAGGTATTTGTTAGATCAAAGTCCTCCAATATCTTCGCGATCCCCCAGAAGTCCTCAGATTATTTTGCGTGCTTCCTTAGACAAAGTTCCACAAGGTATGTTTTATTAAATAAATTTAGCTTATCTCAGTTTTACATTGCTCATTCCTTAGCATTTTCTGGAAAGATTACAGCAGAAGTATATTCTGTATTTCAATCCTCCTTGCAATTACTGGTATTAGCTCATTTTTCCCCTCTAATAAGGGGCCTAAATTTTCCACGGTTTCTTCCTATGCATACACAAGCTTTTCTAAAGTGTTTTAAGGGCAAGTCTCAGTGGCAGTTTCTGCCAAGAGGACACTGTACTACCACAATTCCTGTTCTGACTCATGAAAGCTGTTCTACAGAGTGTTTTACATCTACTGAAGGTGCTTTTTGTAATCATGTTTTCCCTTCTGGGATTTCTCAAGGCTCCAGAAGTATTTAAACATGCTTTGTGTGGTATAAGCCTATATCCTACCTCTGATCCTTTAATGTTGGCATCTAATCACAGCATACAGCTTGGGTTAACAATGGATTTAAGTATCAAAAATGAGGTATCTCAAGACATATAAATGGTAGGTCCACAAATGTAAATACAAAGAGTATAACTGATTTCTCAATGGGTAGACAGTCAGCAGATCCCTTCAACTATATTTCCGTACAGCTTACCTGGTCTGGACCCATAGGCATCCCTGACATGGGCATGGTATTTATATTCATCTGTCCCATATGGCCACTGCTGCCATTCATGTGCATCATGCCATATGCTGCTGGATTGGCCTGATGGCTGAATTGCTGCTGGGGGAAAGAACTGCAGCACAAAAGGATAAATAGTTACCTTCCAAGAACATTACACATTAATATATTGCATTCCCTGCACCCGCTGTCAATGCATGAAAGACAAAACTATCTCTACATTTGTTTCTGTTGAATACCTGTTGAATGTAGAAACAGAAATTTCCCTCCTAAAATGAACTCTGAATCTTCAGAAACACACAAATGTGTGTGCATTTCCTGCTGTAATGGCTTTGGAGGCTTCTGTTAGGCTGCACCATCCATTGTAATACTACTGAGAACTTTTGTATTACCCCAAGTTATCTTTTTTTGTTATTCAGACTGAATGTGGTTTCAGTCACAAAGACTGCAGAGGTCCAACATCACTAAATGGATATATGCATGAGCCATTTAATTTCCTAAACCAGAGCAGGCTCAAGGGCAATACAGAAACCAGAGATACAATTATTTTTCACCTCTTCAAAATCTTTTTCCTACTAAAAGCTATTTAATACAGCTTCTAGTTGGAACACTATCAATGACAGTTTTTGAGCTACAGGTTATAAATATGCACTTCACCTGCTCCTAGCCATGCTTCCCGATGGCCAGCCCTTCATCTCAGGGGACTGGTACATTGTTGCTGTCTGAGGATGCTGCATCATGGGATTCTGGGAGGGTCCCATTCTTGATGACATCATTGGATTGGGAGGGCTTGATACTCTGGTAAATGCAGGATCAGGCTGTTGGCTCATCCCTTTAAAAAGGAAGGACAGACGATACTTAAGTTTTCATAGAATCATAGAATAGCTAGGGCTGGAAAGACCTTAAGATTGTCCGGTTCCAACCTCCCTGCCATGGGCAGGGACACCTCCCACTAAACCATGTCACCCAAGGCTCAGTCCAACCTGGCCTTGAATACTGCCAGTGATGGAGCATTCACAGCTTCCCTGGGCAACCCTCACCACCCTTACAGTAAAGAATTTCATCCTCATGCCCAGTCTAAACTTCCCCTGTTTAAGTCTGAACCCATTACCCCTTGTCCTATCACTACAGTCCCCAATGAAGGGTCCCTCCCCAGTATCCCTATAGCCCCCCTTCAGATACTTGAATTCTGCTATGAGGTCTCCACACAGCCTTCTCCAAGCTGAACAGTACACCTAGTACTTTTAGGCTTTTTTCTTGCAATGATGGGAAGGCAACAAGTATTTGTAAGAGTATTTTCCATATTTCAGAATTATTGGTATTTAGGTAGTTTGGATGATGAAAGGGAAAAGAAAACCAGACAGAGAAAAAAAAAATCCACAGTATTACTAGTACCATAATTAGGTGGATAGGGGAATTGCTGTGGAGGAACTTGAGGCATCGGTGGGCCTGTCAAAGCACTGTCCATGCTTCCTGAGGCAGTCACATTAGGTGGTGGACTAAAGGCCTGAGGCTGCTGTTGCTGCTGCATCATCATTGCCATCCTCTGTTGTCTAAAATGATGACTTATTAGCTCCCTGTTACGCTGAGCCACCATTTGAGCATTCAGAAAACCTTGCTGCTATCCCCCAAAGAAAAGAAAAATCATATTAGAAAACACTTTTACAAATGAAATCATGTCAGAGTCAATCAAACCACCTACACACTTCCTAACTCTGAGTCCCAGTATATCCATTAACAGAAGAGAAAGATAAGAAAACCCACAGCTAGTACAAAAAAATCAGAGTATCAGGCAAAGGCTTTCATTAAGTTGCCATTAGTGCTAAACAAATGACAAAGTACATCAGCTATCACATCCTACATGGAAAAGACTATTGGCACACCTTATTGGCAGTGTGTCCTCATGAAAGAAGCCCTCTGAAATCTTAGTGAGAGAGGTACAAACCCATCTTTTTAAAATGTACAGGGGAACAAACAAATCAAAAAAGGAATGCTGTGGAACAGTGAAAGAAGGCAAGTTCTAAACAGACATGTACAAGACGTGCCTATTTAAAAATCACTGTTTCAGACGGTTGGTGTACTTGCTTACCTGTGACCCCACCTGTGGCTGCATAACTGGTCTCATCACTGAGGTACCACCACTGACTGGGTTTTCCATTTTCATTTCAAGCGCTTGACGGGTCTGATTCATAAACTTGAAAAAAGACATTTTTGGGCTATTAGCTTAAAAATACCAATATCTGAACAAAGTCATGGCAGCTCCCTCAAAACAGTCTTTACAGAGCTCATGAATCCAAGTGCAATGTTTAACTGTTGCCTTGTTTGATGTACCTGAAGTACCAAGCTATTTGGTTAAGCAGCTCAAACACACACAAAAAGAAAATCCCTCCAAACAGCACAGCAGTAGCTGGCTTACTTTCTGTCTTCACTTGAGATTAGTGCTCTTTAAGCACTAATATATATAGTTGGATAACTAGTTGTTCCAAATTGAGTTTGGGGCAGAAGCGTATAACCACCAGCTTTGCTTGAAATAATGAAGTTCAGTCTCCTTTCCTCAACCTCACAAAACCCCAAAGCCATACAGACTGAATTCCTGTCACAGAAAACGAGGAGAGAACACAGAATTTCCTAAGGATCAAACATTGCCATTCCATGTCACACAGCATTCTCTGTTTTCCAAGTTTTATTTGTACATTGTACTGCATCTTCACATGGGGAAGTCAATGCATGCAGCAGATTTTTAAGCAATACTTTAACCCAGTGTTAAGATCTATTTAGCTGTACCTAGTCTCTCACCTTTCATCCTAATACCCTAAAATAACAGCAAACTGATAAATAGAAAGCAAATCCCATTTAAATCAGCCCAAATGATTGGTTAGAAAACATAGTGAAAAAGAAGTAACATTTGATTAACAGGAGAAATGCAGCTGCCTGCTTTATGGTATCAGTGAGATTCAGAAAAAAAAAAAATACTAAACCTGAATGTGGAGATAAAGAGATCATTCAGGGCTGCGCTGCACAAGAGATTGGTGGTAAGTAGCAGTAGTAATGTGTGCTGCAGGCACCAGTCTCCTCTGTAGCTAAGGAGACTGATGAAGGAGGAACAACTGTCCTAATAAAAGTTCTTTCACTCCTACAGCCATCAGGTGCTCAGAGTGAAAGGCACTGTCAAACTGAAAGATCCATCCTTTCAATCACCTGCTGTATTGTCAATTTTCCTACTTGTGAAGCAACACAATTCAGTGTGCATCTGATTCCATTCCGAAACAAGAAGAAAGTGGAAATGCAGGAGCAAGACGTTACCTGCTGCCCCTGAAGCCTCTGCTGGAGCTGCATGCGGAGCTGCTTTGGGGTATTGGTTCGAGGTCTCATCACGTTTGCTCTAGGATGCATACTTTGGAGTGGAAAATTGCTCTGCTGGCTCATCTGATTCATCACTGAATTAAAGGATGGCTGTTGTCCCTGAATGTTACTAAAACCTCCTGGCATTGCTGCCCCTTGCCCTTGATAGGGCTGACCATACAACGAAGGCTTCTGGTCAATCATAACTGAAGATTCCTGACCTTGAAATGAATCTTGTTTGGGTTCCAAAGCTTGTCCCTTCAACAGATACAAAAGTGTTTTCACTAGCAGTATATTTTTAAAGTAGGAATTCCTAACGAAACAATAAAGCTAACACAGCATACAACCACCAATAGTTTCGTGGGCAGAGCACAGCATGGACAGATAACTATTGGTTTTGTCTTTAGACAAGTGAAAAATTATTAATAATAATAAATTCTTTAAAACTTGGTTCTGCTGCACAGTGCTTACACAGGCATATTAAAGCCATTCCACACTTTTATACTGCTATGTGTATAAATTACAGTGTGATTTTGTGGTTTTCAGCATGTTCCAAATTATTCACAGAATTTCTTTTCCTTATCTGCTAGCCATGCAAATTCAAGGACTGGAGGAGACAGAAATCTTCTACTCCCTAACACATCACTGACAGTCAAATACCTCAAAACCCAAGCTCAGCTAACAACAGCTTACTAATGAAGCCCAACACAATTCTCTACTTATAGCATTATAATTATTTGCACCCAAAAACCCCACCCTATACACAAGGCATATTACAATAAAATGTCATTTTATCTTTTTGTAATGCACAAGAAAGATAATACTGAGCTTCTCCAATGAAAATCACTACTCAGTGTAGATGCTTCCAAAGCCAGATTTAGGTAAAATCAAGACAAAAAAGTGAGGATACAGAGCAAATGAGGAGGCCTTCTTCATTTTCTTTTCAAGTAGCAAAGTAATATGGGGTTTGGAAAATAAATGGCCAAAATCTCTGTTTACTTACTTGGTTTACGAGATCAGGAATTCCTAAAGCTCTGTCAATTTCTTCCAGGCCGGTGACATCTGTGTTACTCAGCAAGGTGTGCAGCTGATCCAGAAGTGCCCTTTCATCGTTTTGGCCTTCCATATTTGGAGCTGGACATAAGAGGTCATCCAAAGAGTTTCTAACCAATTGTCTAGAAATACAACAACATTTCAGCCATTATGGGCTATAGAGGAATATACATAGTTTTTATACAATAATTGCCCTAGAGATGATTAAGTAATATAATCACCCAGAAGATGGAAGGAAAATTTAGGAACTTAAGTCCCTAGTTTAGGTCCTAAAAAGTCTAGTCATCTGCCACGTACCCTTGAGCATACACAGATTATGTTTTCTCCTGGCTTCTGCATGTGCCACAAACACACAATAACAGATTTTCCCACTTTTTTTCTCCATGCCTCCCCCTCATAAGCAATGATTCATTTTGTTAGCAAAGCCTTTTGTGGAGCTGGCTTAAGAGATATCCAGTGTCAGAGAGGTTTTTTTACAGAAACATGTAATTACAGGTCAAGGGGGAATGGTTTAAAAATGACAGAGGGGAGATTTATATTAGATATGAAGGAGAAATTCTTCACTATGAGATTGATGAGACTCTGGCACAAGTTGCCCAGAAAAGCTGGGCCTTCCCCATTGTTGTGATTTAAGCCCAGCTAGTAACTCAGACACATACAGCTGCTCAGCCATGCCATTCTTCCTCCCTGCTCCTGAAGATATAGGAAGAAGAGCTGAAAGAATGTAAACTCCTACAGGTTCAGATTAAGAACAGCCCTAGTAACTAAGGCATAACACAAAACCACTACTGCTACCACCAATAATAACGATAAGGGGAAGAGAATTTAAAAGGGGAAAAGGAAAGCAGACACAAGCGATGCACAATGCAATTGCTCACCACCTGCAACCGGTACTCAGCCTGACCAGAGCAGCAATCTCAGCCTTCTGGGTAACTCCCCCCGTTTATACTGGGCATGACGTGCTGTGGTATGCAATATCCCTTTGGCTACTTTGGGTCAGGTGTCCTGTCTCTGCTTCTTCCCGGCTTCCCCCAGCTTTCCCTCCTCACTGGCAAAGCATGAGGCTGAAAAGTCCTTGATCGGAGTAAGCATTACTTAGCAACAACTAAAAACACTGGTGTGTTATCAGCATTGTTCTCAGACTAAAGTCAAAAACACAGCACTGCACCAGCTACTAAGGAGAAAAATGAGTGCTGCTGCTGAACCCAGGGCACCCATCCCTAACAGTGCTCAAGACCACAACAGAGCAACCTGGTCTAGCAGAAGGTGTCACTGCTAGTGGCAGGTGACAGGAACTGGATGATCCCTTTCAACCAAAACCACTCTGTGATTCTATGATTCACAGCAGCAGCAGAAGTGGAAACAGATTCTGACTCCAATCTGTTATCACCACCATGCATGCTGGTCGTGGTTTAAGCCCAGCTAGTAACTCAGAACCATGCAGTTGTTAGCTCACTCCTCACCCCCTTCTTCCTCCCCCCACTCCCAGAGGGATGGGGAGGAGAATCAAAAGCACGTAACTCCCACAGGTTGAGACAGGAACAGCCCAGTAACTAAGGTGTAACACAAAATCACTACTGCTGCCACCAGTAATAGCAATGATAAGGGATGTAACAAGGGAAGAGAATACAACCACTCACCACCTGCTGACCGATATGCAGCCTGTCTCAAGCCAGTGATCTAGCCCTTTTGGGTAACTCTCCCCAGTTTATATACTGGGCATGACATGCTGTGGTAAGGAATACCCCTTTGGCTAGTTCAGGTCAGGTGTCCTGTCTCTGCTTCCTCCCAGCTTCCCCTCCTCCCTGGCAGAGTGTGAGACTCAAAGTCCTTGGTCAGAGTAAGCATTACTTAGCAACAACTAAAACCATCGGTGTTCTCAGCACTGTTCCCAGGTTGAAAGTCAAAAGCACAGAACTGCACCAGCTACTAAGAAGGAGAAAAATGACTGCTACTGCTGAACCCAGGACAATGCTACATTATTTTTTTCTCTGGGTCTTGAATTGTGACAAACAGTGAACAGTTGTATTTAAACTTATTTTAAAACCCTCCCCAACTCTACCTGTTTTGTGAACCCCGCGATGCTTGCTCCATGGAAAGCATGTTGTCAGGCCATGCTCCTGGTTGGTTAGATGGTCCTGGCTGTCCATACGGATTCCCCCCCATGCCAATGTTCATTTCATTTGGCCCTGTGAGATAAAACATGTGCGAGTTTTAAAAGCAAAAGGTGTCATCTTGCTCTCCCAGTGCTCACATAAAGCACTGTGATGGATGATCACACAAATTGTCAAGCAGCTTCACAGGCTTTCCTGTAGCATGCTTTCAAGTGTATACATACTAAACTCACACTCGAGATAATTTCAGGAGTATACTGACCACAGATTTAAATATGAAAGTGTGGATCTAAAGCTGCTACCCTGCTAGTGCAGAATCCTTCAGCCCTTAAACAGGAACTTGACAAGATACAGCAACTTTACATTCAAAGAAAATGAAGTTTCTGGCCAATGAAATCTGGGCACTAACAAATATACATTGCCATAGTGACATCAACATTTGGTATTTTAAATTCCACAATAGAGAACATCGAAATAATCACAAGGTACATAACAATTTGCTCTTCAGTAATATGATCTTTCTGCTACCTAGACAGAGACAAACAGCACTACACAGGAGCGCTTGTCATCCCATTATTTCCCCGTATTTGGAGAAATCTCCAGCAATAATGGTTTCTAGGAAGTGAAATTGAGGGATTCTGACCCAGTCAGGACTTAACAAATTTCTTCCTGATTTAGCCTTGAATCCACGTATCACATTGAAATAGAAAGTCTGCCTAAGAGAACTGGTACCAGCCCTTGTAGCCTTCTGTGATAAGAACAGAAAAAGAGAATGCTGCCCTCTATTTTGGCCCTTTTGGGGTATGTTGGCATTGGCATTTTACACAGAACAACTTCAGCTCCAGGGCAGACTGCTGTTGTAATGATAAAACAGGACAAAAACATAGACTGTAACACTCTTCATATTTTAGACATGCAGCTTATCTTCTCCCATTAAACATAAATACTGAAGAGAATCTGTATTTCAGTACGGGTTTGTATCAAAATGTGCATACTCCATGTGAGAAGAATTTTGAAATAAAGCTTTAAAACCCCAGTTACCATGAAGTTAACATCAGAAAAACATCTATATCAAATACAATAATCAGGATCACAGTAACTTTAAATATAATCACAAATGGCATGAATCATCTGTGTATGAAACACACAGATATCACCAGAAGAAAATGAAAAGCACACCAGTCTGGGAATAAGAACAGAATTTACACCAGAGGCCTTTGGCTGAAAAGCTACTGTTTGCCCCAAACTAAACAGATTCTGATGATGAATGCTTACTACAAACTAATGAGTTTGTGCTAAGCAGGACAATACAACGTGAGGAACTTACGCATATGAATCATTTGCTGCTGCAGCATTGGTCTTGTGCCAGGCACACTGTTGGAGCGAACAGGCAGTCCCGGCATAGAGGTACCCATCGTGGGTCTGGGAAGGGCCGTGCTGAACTCAGGTCCTGCTCTCAACATCGAAGCAGAATTTGTAGGGTCCAATCTGTTCACCTTCGAGTTTGGCAGACCCCAGTCTCCTGACTGATGCTGATTCATCACTACGTTCCTGTTGGGAGCACTTACTGTAATGAAGAACAGAAAATACAGTAATTTTTAACTACAATACATGCTTTGGATTTAATCTATTTTAAGGGGGGGTTGGGTTTGTTTTACCAACAAGGACACCTGCCAACAACAAAGCAATTCACTGAACTCCTACAAAAGAATCTCAAGTTTACCCTGCCAAGTTCTAAAGCGTCAAACAATTGTATTAATCTATTTTAAAATATTAATGGCTGCCATTGTGACCTGTTCTTGCCTTCTATATATCAAAAATGTATGTTAAGTACAAAACTCAAACTAGTATAAAATAATTTAACTACTAACTGAAAGTAAAGCACTGGTAATAAAACACAGATAGTGGACAGGTTAGGGATAATAATTTAAAAGTATTCAAAATACTTCTGGTAAAAGTTTTAGTCTTTAAGGTTTCTTTTGACCAAAATTTGTATTATAATCCTGCAACCTTTTTTACATAAAAGCTTCTTCCTTTACAATGACACATGCAACATTTGTACACAAGCAACCAACCCATATTTCCTCCAAAATTTTCCTGGTTTTCCACCATTCTTGGACTTCCAGCCATCATATTTTGCTTTTGTAACATGGAGAATGAGTTCATGTTCCTCGCTGGAACACTGGAGCCCACAGGACTGTCTAAAGACATGGCTCTGCTGAAAGGTGGGCGGGTGGTCTGCATAGCCTGGGGACTCCTCATACCTGTTAAAGTAGTAAAAAAATGCATGCAACTATGTTTTGAATAGAAAGTACCATTAATAACTTAAATAAGTCTGAGCCATTTATGGTCACAGGTATTTGACCTTAAAAAGGCCAGGAAGAGCTTCTGTATTTGATGTTCTTAATACACAAATCATACTCCAAGTACATAGTTAGGACCTTTTACAGGAAAAGCAAAATGCAGTTCCCTTTGACCCTAAACAAAAAAAGGTGCATTTTGAATTAAGTTCTGTAATGAAGCATGTTTTTAACATTTTGAAATACACTAATACTACAGGCTCCTTGAGAAAGGGACAGAGAGAAAAATAACTATAGATACCAGTGTGCTGGCAGCCTTCGGATAACAGAAGAGACAGAGACACAAACAAGTCAAAGGCTTTTGTCTGGAACAGGCTGAATCCAGACACAACATGTCCCTAAGTGGTGGGCTAATTAACCCAGAAATCACCATGCTCCACAGCCAAAAGCATCAGTGCCTTTATGTGTTTGTGTACCTGTTTTCACATTTTTCATTATCCATGTTTCACCTGCTTAGGTGACCTCAGCAATCTACTGCCCTATTCAATCAAGAGATGACCAACATTATAAAAGAAAGCGACAACTGCAATGACTGCTCTGTTGGCAAGGTTATTATTCCCTCCTACTCAGCTTCCTACTAAGGAAGGGCATTCCTCTCAGTGTTGAGGAGGAATACTCATTCGAATTTACAGGCCACAAGTGGTTTTGCACCGCATAATTTGGCAATTAAAAATTCAAAAAAAGTTTATCCTAATGTCTTTGAGAAATCTAGGCAAACTCAGAAGGAACCATAAAATAAGGAACTGAAGTTAACGCTATTCATTGTGCCTATAGTAGATGAGTGCTTCAAGGCAGTTAACAGTGTACATTATTACACTATGTGTAATGTGCATATATATATGTATATATACACTATGTTTCATAGCCTATGAAACATAGTTAGCCTTTTTACACGACATTTGTCCTTGAAGACATAGGAGATCAAGAAAATACTCCCTAAAGATCTGAGGATGCATTATATTTATATCAGGTAAGAAGAAAACTCTGTAAACCCAAAGTAATATTAGATTCATATCCTTACCCAATGAGGCATTTCCTTGAAATAAGGCTTGCTTTGTTCCAAGGTTAGTTCCATTTGCAGACATGGCATTATTGTAAAACTCTGAACTAGTCAGATCACCCAGAATTGCATCCAAATTATCCAAGTCTCCGTTCACCTGAAAAGAGGCAGTAAAATACCAAGGTTATTTACCATCATGCGGCTATCCTTCAGCTCTTATTTAGCTCCTCGCTAATCTCAGAAGATAACTGGGAGACGAGTGTTTCAGTTCAATGACAGTACCTTGAGCTGTCTCACAATTTCCAGAGAACTTCAGATATCATTTAGCTACATTTTTTAGATTATTTTGCTTGGCTGATTTTGAGAATTAGAAGAAACTGGAGGTACACATAAATAAAACAAAAGGCACCTCTGAATATAAACAGTTCAGTCATCACAAATTACAAAGATAAAAACACTGAGGGGAGCAAACAATGTCATGAATGCATCCTGTTAACAGAAGATTTGTAGATTTGGTTTGCATATATAGTGGATTTGTTTTGTCACTAAACAAGCTTCTCTGAACACATTAATTTTAGATCTCAGGAGCAAGGACTGAAAATATGCACCGAGTATGATTACAGGGGAGTTAGTGACACTTCCATCAGTGGACTCAATAAATGTTATAAAGTGTTTCATTTATAGCCAGCTTTTAGCTAATATAAAAACTGTGCAGTAATTTTTTATTTGCATAGTTACTACTGACTTGGGAAACCCAAGTTCTAAGATACCAGCATGTTTTCAGTAAACCCTGCCATACTGACTAGTGTTATTTACTTTGAAGCTGTTCCAAATGTTGACTTAGGAACTAAATACAAAAGAATTATTATATACACATTACAATTGGAAGAACAGCTGTGCCTAGCAAGTGCACTCCTGCTTTTTGGGAGAGTTGTTCATCGTGGTATTATTTGCTATATCATGACATTTCTTAGAATCACAACCCTAGAAATACAGAAACAAATATACAGGTATTTACCAAAATGCTGAATATGTAAGTATTTGGAACAACATTTTTCCTCACTTAAGAAAAAAAAAAAAAAAAAGGAAGCTAAAACCAGTGAATGAACTCAAACCAATCTATGGATATTTTAACTATTACACATTTTTGTGTATTGTTTGTGTTTTCAATATGAAATCATGTTTCACTGTTTGCTACTGCATTGTCTACTGATCACAGAGGCAGTTATAGCTCTATGTCTTATTAAGCCATGAAAATAAACATGTGCTATGTAAAATAGCAGACATTAAGGATCTGATTTTAAAGACTAATTTGCAAATATATGCTACGTTAGTCATACTGTAACTTGAAGACAACATCAGTCCAGGACTTCAGTGGGGCACATTTGGTTATATACATATCCTGTGCTTTTTCAGTTACCATCAAACCAGAGTGTATAGTTTTACACCATTTGCACAGAACTCAGAAATGCTTACACACACTTACTACAGTGTTCTGTATTTATTCATTCACTATAGTAAAAAATTATTGGTTTGTTCGCTACCTTCATTTTACATTATACTGTACCTCCTCCACTGGTTCTGCTTTTATTTTTGTCTCTTTTTCTTGACTAGAAGTAGGAATTGTAGAACTACTGCATTGTCCCATTTTATTATCCACATTTTCTACTTTAGGCTTCAACTCCTTGGAAAGCGGATCCTTAACATCATCTTTATCTAACAGGTATCTTAGTAAAGCATTGTTTTCCTTCTTCTTTGGGCTCAGCTGCTCCTGTTTGACAGTGCCTTCTCCACAGGGGCCTGTATTACTAGTATCATGATATGTGTCTTTACCAGTAGCTTCAGCTGTAATCTTGGCTACCTCTGCAGGAGAATTACCATTCTGCAACAGTTTATGCAAAATCCGATGCTTCTCTTGCAGGAGAGACGTATGCATGTTTGAAGAGGAAGATACCCCTCCAGAGGTTGATGAAGACACTCCTGAAGGGCTGGTAACACTGGTAGAGGATTCTTTACAGTTTGAGTCTAAAGGGGAGTTTGATGCTGTAGAATGCCCTCTTTCCTCTGAGGAGCATGTGAGCAGCTGAAGAAGTTTTTTATGCCCTTTGCTTTCAGATGGTCCTCTTTGACTTTCAGGTACCTCCAGATTCCCTTCTTTACTATCTTTTTCGCTAAGGAGATCCCTGCTGTTTGACTGGCAGACGGAGCTTTCCACTTGGTTTTGTTCACAGTACAAACTAGACGGGCTTTTGGAGTCCTGGGTACTTGTTTTACTTTGAGGAGCTAAGCCCATGTTTGGGGAATTATCCAATTTTGGACCCGGTGAAGACAGTGTTGATAAAAGAGAATTTCCAACACCCTCACTAATGGCTTGAAGAGCACTAAGAGAACTGCTGGAGAAAGTGCTGGTGCCGGTGTTGCTGGCAGATCCCATTGGAGAGTGCATACCTGTATCACATGACAGAAATCAAACTTAATTAGTCTACAGTAATGTCTGTATCTCCTTTTCCTTTGGACTATGTATGACTGCCACACTGAGTTAATTATTGCCAGAGAAGTTGTGGCTGCCCCATCCCTGGCTGTGTTCAAGGCCAGGTTGGACAGGGCTTTGAGCAACCTGGCCTTGTGGAAGGTGCCCCTGTCCATGGCAGGGAGCTGGAACTGGATGAGTTCTGAAGTCCCTTCCAACCCAAACCATTCTGTGATACTATGGTTCTGAAATAATTTTCTACCATTAGTTAAACAAAGACATACAAAACTGTTAAAAAGGATGAAAGACAGAATTCAGATAAAACCAAGAAACAGGCATTAATAAAAGAGCTTATAGCAAAAATAAAATACCTGTAACTGGAGAAAACTGGTGTGAACTCATTTTTGGACTCCCTCGATTCCTAGGAGATACCATGAGGTTCTGCTGGTTAGAAGTTAAACCAGGACTACCATGTGGTGGGCTACTTATATTTAAGCCGTAACTGTTGTTCTGGTAAGCTGAGGACTGCAGTCCAGGTCCAGAGTTCCCAGGCGCCATGTTACCAGGGCCTCCATATCGAGTGCTGCTGAGCTGACCCACAGCACTGGGATCTCCCATACCATAGCTCCTGTTCTGCACCGGCATCCCTTGGCCAGGTGACATGTTCATAAGGCCACCAACAGAATTCGTGTTTCCAGTCACAGGTGTTCTGACATTTTGCCCAACTGAATTAGGATTTGGCCGATATCCATTTTGTTCTCTGTAAGTTTAACGACATGCCCAGAAATCCCAAGAAAACAAATTAAAACTGCATATGGAATCAAGTGCTACAAAGGCAGAAAACTTAATTAAAGAATTTTACAAACACTTTTTTAAAAAGACAAGTGAGCACTCAAGCTTCCATAGAAGCAGAACTAAGCCATGACACTCATTTATTCATTACAGAAGCACTTGCTCCTTTAGGTGACCGGGGTTGCAAGCACATACGATATCACCCCTTCAAAAGGCTTTTATCAACAGCCATTAGTCAGGTTTATCAATTTAAACATCTTCCTTCTACTCCCTTCCTGTGTCAAGGCATGACACCATTCTACTGTGCACACTAATGATGCCCTGAACAATCTCAGCTACTCATTTTTCAGCATCTGGAGGCACTTTAATGCCAGAAGCAGACAGATTCTCTCCAGAGTGACATTTCAATTATTCTTGCAATCAACAAGAACTGGTCACATGAAGTGCTATTTAAGGTACATTTCAGTTTGAGTCATCAATGATGCATCTGAGGGGGTTCTGTTGTCTTTTTGATTGGTCTGCAATTAAAAAGAGTAAGATAAAGCATTTAACTGAGCATTTCTATTTTCAGTGTTTCATCATTATAAATGTTAACCCATAAGAATAATGAATACATAACACAGGCTCCATGCAGGTACTGAGGAAAAAACCCTCTTTGGCTGTGACTGTCTTTCTGCCACACAGTTAAATTGGAGTGTCAGTGTTAGGGTGACATTTACTTGTATGCTATGCAACTCTGCCTCCAAAGTTACTCCCCTCTGCTTGTGTTTTAATCAGTAAAATATTTTATCTTCAGGGTCAGCTACATTTTTAAAAGCTATGATGCTTAAATGACAAAGAGATAGCACTGATTTCACCTTTGAAGAAAGTGGGTAGAGACAAATCCATGGCGGTCGTTAGTTACAGGATTTCGAAACAGTTTACTCTTTGTCTGTGCCGTCACTATAGTGCCATCCGCTAAAGAAAACCGATACAATGGTGTTTCAGCATGACCTTGTGTGTAAGCTGCAAAGGAAATACACAAATAGAGTTCACATTTTTAAAAGCAATAATTACTAATACGCACTCTACAACTGATCAACACAGTCTTGCTGAAAATATAATAAATAAGAAATAATTATCCAGACACACTCAAGTAGAATCTCAGAAAAAGCAAGTATTCCATGTTTTCTCCTAAATTCAGACAGGAAAGATAAGAGCAAACAAGATTATTTTGCTGCTGCAGTAAATTGTGCTCAGCATGCCTAGCACAACAAGTTCTGCATTTGTTAACAAAACTCCCAAGGCCAGCTTAGTAGGTTTCTGTGGCTTCTCCTTGGGAAAGTATTTTTTAGTTTAAAAGTTGTTTTGTTTTTTTTTTTTTTTTTTTTTAAATGTGGAAATCATTGCTTTTACTCTGAGCTCCAAATTACTGATTAATTTAGGGTTTATTCCATCAGATAGATTGAAGAACCTCCAATGGAATGGAAACTCCACTTTCTGCCAATATGAGTGCCTCTTTATTTAATATCCTCTCTACTTGAATTACTTCATGAATCCTTCAAAAGTATCACAACCAGAAAACTTTAAAAACATCATCTTTCTTACTGAAGACAGTGGCTGTACTTCACTTTATCTATGAAGGTTATCAAATTAGCATTACAAACACTGGAACACTGAATGTATTTTGAACCCTTGTGACTTGAATAAGAAAAAGGCTGTTACCACAGCCTTTAACACAACTGTTACCACTTTTGTGAGCTACCCTTTAACAAAAGAAAGAAAGAATTAAAACAAAGTCAAACTAAGGTTAAACAAAAATACCAATTTGAGGATAATTAAGGATTAGATGTTATTACAGAAGTATAGCTGTCACTGTCCTTGTTACATGCAGCTGTGGAAAAACAGCTTGCTTTAGGCTCTCAGATCATGTGTCTGATATTTTCCATTATAATTATCTGTAGAGATACGTTAGAAAAACAAAATAACTTTCACCAGAATTCCTATTTCTCAAGAGGACATCCTCCCTCAGCTGGTAAATATGACTCACAGAAATTAGCACGAACAAAAATATGGAAAAAAACCACAAGCAGAATACAACATTTTTGTTTTGCAGAAAAAAAATGCAGGCACAAGGAGAAGCAGTACAACCAAACACTCCAAACTGATCTTCACCTTCATGGTAGTGGCGTTTGTTTGACCAAGACTGTCCATCATTATGGCATAGGAACCTCTGAATACACCTACGGATTATATCTTCAAAGCCAGGTCTCATGGAAGACCGCAGTGAGTTTGTATCAATGTTGACAAGTTTGCCTGTAATAGGAAAGAAAATACACACATACAAACTCCTTATGACTACACCAATCCTTTTGTGTGAATGTGGTATGTTTCAGAAGGCTCCAATTTCACCATTTCAGTTGTTCATGAGCCAAACACCACATCTTGAATATGCAGAAGTTACACTTACAGATTACCTGCCATATGAGAATATGATGGTGCTTGTTAAAATATCAATATTCAAAGGGATTTAGAGTTAGAGGAAGTTAATCACCCACAGGTTAATGCCAGAGCTTTAGAAAACAGTAACACTTTAAACATTAACTCAGGCACTGTACAAAAATACGAGCATTCAGTTATGATTTAAAATACTTCTTATGTGTAAAGGAAAGCACAATGACAACCATTTCAAAGGCTGCCAAGTTAACACACAAGCAATGCTTTTTATCAAGCTGCCAAATACTAGCATGCTAGCACACAGACAGAAAATGTGCCCCACCACAACAAGATATATTACAAAAAACAGGTGGGAATTCTCAATCCAAATTCTGATAGTCACTACAGATACAGAATTCATTGGCATACCTGATTTACTTAAAAAAGGGCACACAGACAAAACCAGATGCCTTCCTACCTTCATCTCGTGTATATTTCTCACCTGAAAGATCATGTCTTGTAATAAAGCTCTCTGGATTTGATGGAAACACCCTTTCTGCAGTTGTGATACGACGTGCCACACAAATCATACAGGACTGCAAATCTGTATTTAAAAAAGAATGTTTCTTCTTTCATTTCCCTCCTGGTTTATTCTATTAAAGCATCGAATAAAATAGTTGAAGTGTCCTTTATTGTCAAAATGGAAGTATAAGCAATCAGAACTGAAGTTTTTGCATTCTATTTCTACTTACATAAAAATGGATTGCAGAAGCTACAGATCTCACAACAACAAATATTAAAAAGCTTCACTCAAAGATTTCATTTGTGCACATTGATTCCATAAAATTTCCTACCTTCCCCCTCTTCCATCATAGCTCTTGGCTGAGATAAAGCAAAACACTGCATTGTTTCGTATCTTTGACGTACATCCTGGTGGCTGCCTACATCTTCCAAAAGATCATGAGAGGTTTTCATCATCATTCGGCAATTGAAGGTATGACTCTTCTGTCTAGGTGTTTCATTGGTCCACGCAACTCCATTAACTTCAAAGAACACAAAGAATTTATAAAGATTTTCAGATAAAATAATTTTATAACTTTTCTTAATTTAGATACCTTGTTCCTAGATTATAAAGATTAAAGATTATTTTAAGATGCGTTCTCAATATAACATCAGTTTAATACCTTGGTATAAAATAGTAGTATCAAGAACAAAGTAAAAAACCCTCTTCGCCTTAAATGACAATTTCAGTCCCTTGAAGAGCTGAAAAGTCATTCACATATTTACAAAGCAAGCAGTTCCCTCAGCTAGTCTTGTGGCATTAGGAAATATATTCCTTTAGTATCATTGGTTTAAGTTACAGGTAAACAAATTGCAAAGGCTAAAGTACAGCATGAATTTCCAGCACATTTATTTCTGGTGGTATCCTATAGTAAGACAATAGTAATATTTTTCAATATTAACATATTTTTGTAGTCAAATATTCTTAGTACAAGTTACTTGTTTTGAAAGGTTATCCATTATTTTTTCTTCTCCAATTGTTTTCAAACAACCTAGTAACAGTGTAGTAAGTCAACTTTTATTACCTGAAGATTTAGGCAAGTTTTTAAGAAAGTCCTTCCGGTCCTCTTCATGCAAGATACCGTAGACACTTGTATTAACCAAATCTTCTTGTTTGTATTGCAGATACTGTGTGACGTTTTCTGACACAAATACTATATTCCCATCTCGGTTTACAACAAACAGAAAACCATCTAATGCCTAAATATTAACAAGACAACGTATCATATAAGACACACCACCTAATTCTGAGCATCGTTTAGAAACTATGTGGGTGATAAACATCAAGTTGCAACACATGCAATTCTTCCAAGGGTAGAGCAGAAGTTCAAACTTTTTTTCTCTGAGGAAAACTGTCTGGTAAAGAATGATTTCAGTATTAAAATTAACTTGCTCATTCGTTATTCCATTGAGCTCTTTCAGTGATAACCAGCCTTCTTATGTCATTCTTGCTTTATTAGAACCCAGATAATGAATCTGTAACAATACTTAAATAGCTGGCAAATTGAAATAGGAAGAAATACAGCAGAAAGAAGTAGCAAGACATGACCATGAAGGCATTTCCATCAGTGAGTGACAAGATAAGAGAAGAGAGTTGATGTAAAACAATTAAGTTTCAAAAGTGCTTTTTAATGGACATTGTGATTGGTTTTCTAGGCACAAAGGAAACATATCTGCTGTGCACCTTTGTTTAACAGTTCTGCTGTTATTTTAGTTGAAGGCAACATTTGTTTAAAACTTGACATAATTTAGAAACACAAACCCCAATACACATCACAAACCTCTAGTCTTTGCAAATCCTCATAATACCTATCCCCCCCCCCTTCCCCCCCCCCCCACCAAAAAGCAAAATATTCTTTGTATTACTAAGCACTGCTTTAGTAGTAATTTGCTAATGCTAGCTGGAGAAAGCAAAACACAAGAACATGAGAAGAAGATAAACGCTCTTCTTCTCTTTCCTTCTACAAAGAGTTTCAGCAAAACTTAGAAAACATGACAGATTTTATTCCTGCTGCTTCAGTCACAGTTCAGTATCGTAGTTGCATACTATTTATTTCTGCAGGATTGCAGGCCTTACTACAGTATTTTCACCTGCCTTAAGTATTTGCTTCCATGTGAATTTACTAGGGCCTAATTTGTACTTGCCTGTAATAAAAGAGGTCCCAATGAATCCTTATCAATAACTCCTTGACCCGTAGAAGATACATCAGCTTTCTGAACATCATCATCATTAGAAACTGCTTTTCCTGAAACACAAAAGATGCATTTTACTAAAGCAACATTTCATATGAGCACATTTTAGTATTACAAATCAGGTTCCAGGAAGTGTGTGAATGAAGGCAACAACAAAAACACAACCCATGAGTGAGAGAGGAGGTCTCATATATTGAGTTTCTTAAGACTAGAATAAAGTTTTAGAGCCAATACTCCACCACACACACACACCCAAAACGATGCTGGATACTTATTTAAACAGAAAACTATTTAAGACATACTAAAGGTCTGGTTTAAGTCAAAGCATGAAGATTTTCTCAGTTACATGCTACCACAAGATTACTACTGTTGCTTTGGAAAAGGAATCACAAGAAAGGTAAATTATTTATTTAAGCTTAGAAGGACATTGTACCTTGTTCTTTTATCTGTCGAATCTGTCTCACAGTTTCTTTTAAAATAGCACATTTGTCTGGTTTAACATTGAAATTGTCAATGTCACTCAGATTAGCAGATATGAGTTCAGCCAGTTCTTCAATGTATTTGCTTTCCTGCTCACGCCGACGCTTCTCACCGCTGCAGGTCAGGCTAGGAACCAAAAACATCATTTCATGTACTGACATACCAACATATACAAAAGCTGCACTCACTCTGTAAACTTTAATATACTTCATGTAACACCTACATACATAAGCTTAGGTAGCAGTTAATCTTCCAAACAACATAAATCGGTGGGGGGGGTGGGGGGGTGGGGGGGGATGCGTTTTGTTACACTGTTGATTGGGTTCTGTGTTTGAGGTTTTCTTTAAAGAATTTATCATCAGAGGATGTGAGAAAAAAGCTATTCATCCGTAGAATCTCCTTGCGATTACTCTATCATCAAATATAATGAAAACAGCAATTCCCTGTCTAAAATTCTAACAGTCATACAGAAAGTGTATTTTAACCTTCAAAGTCACTTTAGATTTGTTTATAATTTATTAAATGAAATAGAATTTTAACATTCTTGGTTTGCTCTCAATGAGATGACAAGATGACTACAGAAGGTGATACCTCAGAGATTTCTAGGCATCAGGTCAAAAATGCCATCTCGATATCCAAGAAAAACAGAATCACAGACAACCTAATGTTGCTGTATAAAGTCTCTCTGAAATCCATTTTCCTACATAAGTTAATGTGCTGAGTAAAGACACTATCTACAGCCTAAATCAACAGAGAGAACAGCATCACACACAGACCATGCCAAGAGTAGAAGGACAACTCAGGAGAAAGGAAAGATGCAAAAATGGGCACATTAAGGGAATCAAAAAGAATTAATAATCTTTGTGAAGAAACCAAGTGAAAGAGTTAGGGGAGTATGGATGGACCAATACTGGAGAAAACAAATGCATGACAAAGCAAGGGCTTGAAAAATTGAAAAAGCTTATGAAGGGCAATAACCTGAAAACCAGAATTCCTGAATGAACAGACAGACACTGGATGAAGAGCAATTGGAACAAATGACATTCACAAAGAGACACTGGGATAACAGTGGGAGAATCTGAGGACCTCATACATGGTCTGTTGCGTGACAGAGGTAATAAGCATGGGACAGAGAGGACATATATGGAAGGGAGAAACATGAGTACACATGAAGCATGGTATTTGGTGAATCTGAAGACAAATTTAAGAGAGGTTAATAATCTGTGAGAACAAGAACATGAAACATTAACATGTGGTGGAGAGCAATAAAGTTGAAGGGGGAGAGAAAACTGAGTCCCTCAGATAACAACTTCTGACAGAGATGAGTGAGGGTGTCATGATTTAAGCTCAGCCGGTAACTCAGAACACACAGCTGCTTGCTCACTCCTTTCTTCTTTCCTCCCACTCCCAGAGGAATGGGGACAAGAAACAAAAGAATGTAAATCCCACAGGTTAAGAACAGACCATTAACTAAGGTATAACACAAAACCACTACACTACTACCACCAATAATAATAAGGGAAATAAGAAGGGGAGAGAATACAGAACCAAAAAGGGAAAAGAAAAAAAATAAACATAAGTGATCCACAATGCAATTGCTCACCACCTGCAACTGGTACCCAGCCTGACCCGAGCAGCAATCTCAGCCTTCTGGGTAACTCCCCCCAGTTTATATACTGGGCATGACGTGCTGTGGTATGAAATATCCCTTTGGCTACTTTGGGTCAGGTGTCCTGTCTCTGCTTCCTCCCAGCTTCCCCTCCTCCCTGGCAGAGCATGAGACTGAAAAAGTCCTTGATCGGAGTAAGCATTACTTAGCAACAACTAAAAACATTGGTGTGTTATCAGCACTGTTCTCAGACTAAAGTTGAAAACACAGCACAGCACCAGCTACTAAGAAGGAGAAAAATGACTGCTACTGCTGAGCCCAGGGCAGAGAGGCAGGAAGACAGAGCGGAATTACAGAATTTCAGAGGAACTGGCAAAGAACTAGTCTGGAGAAATGGAAGTTAAAAAGAGCTGAAACTACTGTGGTATGCTGTACTGACCACGACCACCTGAAATGAGGTAACAAAGTAAACTGGTAATTACTCAATCACAGATACAAAATGCTGCCTTTGACATTTCTGTGAAGCAGAAAGTTTTTCTTCTTTTGCCTTGTGACCACAGCTTCAAACAGTGGTTCCTTATATGCTCACCCTATCAGAATTTCCACAACAGTCTAATTATAGAGCAGAGTTCAATTTTGGCAGATCTCTACATGTGTATGTTCACAACAGAAATTAGCCTAGAGCATTTTTCAGCTGAACAAAGTGATTAGTAAGAATTTACTCTACATTGCAAAGAAAATTTGAAAATTATTTTTAAAAACCTTAAAAACACACCAAAAGAAAAAAAAAAGGGAGAGAGAAAGGTCTATATACACCTACCTTGCACCTGGTGTATCACAAGGTAATGGCTTACGCTTCCTTGACTCATTGGTCAAGCTATCCAAGGAGTTTTCTCCTAAGCCACTCATCTTGACCACGCATCAGCAACTAAAAGCAGTAAGATAAAAATTGCAAATGCACCTCTCAAAATACCAATTCCAAGTGCAGAGAGCTTTCCTGAATAAGTTACTTTATCAGATTTGTGAGCATTGCTATTGAAAATATTTTATTACTGTTTTTTACAACTCTATTTAGCATTTTGTCAAAACAGAGGTTTAAAAAGATTTATATCAATATAAGCAAAAATCAGTGTAAAAAATGCATTTAATTTTATTCTGAGGTGTTTACAATTTTGCTCTATCATGCTGGGACCGCTGTATAGCTCAAACTCGTCTGAAAATAAGAATATTCTCAGTGTTTTAATATTTGTTTAGATAACTTGAAAAGAAAATAGCTCCTTACCATGTTATGCCAAAATGCAACTAAATACTAAGGATGAAGCTAGATACCATTAAAGAAAAGGGCAAGTGATACTCTTAAGATAATGACAAATGGGTGAGCAGAACACGGAAAATAAGAGAAATGTTGAATAAAATTTCCTTTTCTGTATGCTCCCTTCTTCTCTTCAGGCGATCTGACCACTGCAGCCACAGCTCCTTGACATCCTCAGAAATAAATCAGGGGGCTTAAAGGATTTTCATGCCTTGCTCAGTATAAAGCTGACAGATTACTGTTACCATCTCTAGCTCAACAGGTTACTATAGTTTTAACTTCATGTCTCTTGCTAAACCTTCTAAAACATTTTCCTAAAGCTTTGAGGACAAGGCAAGCAAAGACTTCAGAACTCTTTTCAAATCTATTGGTTCTGCAGCAATTTAACCCAATAAAATAATAGGTTACTTATGCTAAAGTCTAGGTATGTTAAACAAGCCTGGGAGATGATATATCCATAACAGTGATCTCCACTCACTCCCAAGAGGAAAAAGGAACACAATCACAAAGGCAACAGCTATATCAGATCCTACTACGCTGCAATCAACAACATGCTGAGGGAGGAAAACAACTTAGTAATGGATTTATGCTATTTATATAGCCAGAGTATTTTAGAACATATTTAGAAACATAAAATGATCTAATAATTTGTATTTGGTTTTCTGTACACCAATGACAAGACACACCTGGGCAGCCAGAAGTTCAGCATTATTTCATCCTTTCACCAGGAATTGCCAAATTAAATGTAAATTTCATTTGCCCTGTTTAGGCAGGGATGCAGTCTAGTCCAGCCTGCAGTTCTTTACCCCATACAGCAAGAGCAGTAACTGACCCTAAACATTCAGCCAAGACAGTTACAAATTTTAACTGAGGAATAATTTTTCCATAACATATAACCCGGATACTAATAAATCTTCGGGGGAAGGGGGGCGCGGGGAGAAGAGCTCTTTATGGATCTCTACCATTGCTACAGTTATTATAAAAAGAAAAACCCCTTGAAGTTGGTGATTCCATATCTCAAGGACAAACAACTGATAGACACACTTTCACCTAAATGAAGTTTACATTAAGATATCAGAGGCTGGTCACCAACGGACTCAAAGCACATCTGCTAAACAGGACCTGGCCACTTTGGCGAACAAGAACTTAGTTAAACTCAAGTCAGCAGCGTGCCTTCACAGCAAAGAAAACCAACCCTTAGGAAGGCAACTAACCAACTGCTTCCAGGACAAGACATCTGAAGAAAAGTGTGTGCATTACTTCTAATGTACTAACATTGACTGGCTGGATTTTTTTGCTTACTGGCTTTTTATGACAAAAAAAACATAATACTGCTTCAGTTCTTTCTGAAGTCTAAACTGAAAGCGCACAGACACACAAGAACATGTTTGCATGAAGCAGCAAGGGAACTGCTTGCAATAGCTGATGCTGTTATTGCAGGGTACCTGCAGGTGGGGAATTTAAAAGGCCCTTCTTTTATAGCAGTACAACCTTTGAAAGCTAGACAGGACAGAGGACTGCTGCCACACTGAGGAGTACACACTGGATTACCCTGGCACGTGTACAAAGCTCAGAAGTAAAACGGTATCTCTTTAAAGCATGAGCTCTCTCTGCACCTAAGCAAATGTTACAATACTTGACATAAAATTGTATTCATAACCAGTCCTCACCTAATTGACAGACATCAGGAGAGGAAAGATAATATACTTTGTACATCACAATAAAATTAAGAACAACAGTGAAACATAACCTTGCATTTGAAGTAAGTCCAGAAGATGTCTAACTCCATAACTGAAGTCAAGGACTCTATAGGCACAGATTAGAAATTTGGGTTATATCTAAATATTTGATACAAAACCTGGAGGCCATAGAGGGGTTATACAAAACCCAATATACAGAGACCATATATTGCTCCAGGGGAAAACCTCTCGAATACACTTACAGCAGTCCACCTTAGCTGAAGATCAAGAAAAATACACTGTTGTGCCACTAGATGACAGTGTAGCACAGAGCAACTGCGGAGATGGCTTTTTTTTTTTTTTTTTTTTTTTGTTCAATTAAGCAGCGGAATGAAAAACTACTCATCTGAACAAATAAGCAGTTCCAAAACCAGATAACACAAACAGGCTATGATCATGCGAAAAGCAGCTGATTATCTGAAGCTCGCAGAACATATGACTCATAAGGACTGTGCCTACAGAGCTCGCAGCTCAGGCTGAGTCCTGGAGTCATTCTGTAGGTGACACACGCACACTCCAGGACTACTGCCTCCCTCCCTGGAACTGCATTCACAAGCAGAGCACAGAGCTGCAGGGTTAAGAGCCACTGCGGAAAAAGAAAGGAAGAGCTTAAAATATAAGGGTCAAGGATAGCTCAGGAAGGGTGTGGGCACACCAAGTACGTCAGAAGCCAGGAGTAAATTCTATTTAAGAGAAGGAAAGATTTAAAATACATTAAATAGTTGAAAATTTGAGCTAGGAGACAGACATTTCAATGGAATGCAATTACACAGGTAACAGGGCTGCATTAGATGATTTAGAATGAAATGTCATTTCTGGTTTAACGTCCACCTCTACTGACAGATAACTCATAATATGATTAAATAGAAAAACAAAAATTACTACATTCTGTCTCAGAGACATGATACCTATCAGAGAATGCAACCCTGCTTCTATTTAAGAAAATCTTGCAGAGCCTAAATATAGAAGCTTGGAGAAGGAAGGAAAAATTAGGTAATATGTGTAGGCTGTTTCCCTACTATTACACCCAAATAACTTGTGATAGTTTATTCAGGCCTGAAGCTGCAGAGTCCCTGTACATATATTTTCTTTTCCCTAAGAGTATCATTACAGCCTGGGCAGGGATGTAGTGCCTAGAACAACTCTCTAACTGTTTAGCTAAGGAAATTACAGAAGCTGCTTCCCCATACAGATGCATTTACAGTACAAATTGTTAACAGTCAAACTAATTTCCCTCCTACAGAAAATATTCACAAAAGAACCTATTATTCAGTGAGTTAATAATGAAAGAAATCACCAGTTAGAAAGTACCAGGTGTTACATTTATTCATTGAATATAAACCTATAATTCCTAGTGAGCTAGAAAGTTTTTCCAAAAAGAAATCTATTTTGGGGGAATTTTCATAGAATCAGAGTGGTTTGTGTTGGAAGGAGCTTTAAAGTATCCAGTTCCAGCCCCCACCACAGGCAGGGACACCCTCCACTAGAGCAGCCTGCTCCAAGCCCCATCCAACCTGGCCTTGAACACTGCCAGGGATGGGGCAGACACAGCTTCCCTCAGCACCCTGTGCCAGCGCCTCAGCACCACCCACAGGGAGGAAATTCTGCTTAAAATCTCATCTCAATCTCCCCTTTTGCAAGTTAAAGCCATTCCCCCTTGTCCTGTCCCTACAGGCCCTTGTAAAAGCTCCCTCCTCAGATTTTCTTGTTGGCCTCCTTAGGCACTGGAAGCTGCTCTAAGGTCTCCCTTGAGCCTTCTCCAGGCTGAATGAGTCCAGCTCTTTCAGCCAGTCTCTATAGGAAAGGTGCTCCAGTGCTTCAAGCATCATTTTGTTGAAGCTAATCATTATTTCAGAAGACAGCTCCAAAGCACTGCTTTCTAAAGTTTAGATTTTCATGCGTTTTTAGTACTAGAGGAAAAAAAGTTCAATACAGCCATCTTTGTAAACTTATTTTCTGAGCTAAGAGAAAATTGCATTATTTCTGGCTCAACAAGCCTATAATGCTGACTCCTCTGCTAGTTACACTGCACAGTATTATCTACCTAAGCAAAGCACTTTTTGAAGAAAAGAATTACACAGTGAAATTTTATCTATTGTGTAATTAAAATACACATAAAAACTAGCTGAATTTGACTCAATAGCTCAATTATTACATAAAAAGAGCCAAATATAAGAAATTATGCTAAATTTTAAATAATTATGATAACAGTGAAAGTGTTATGAGTCTGTCAATACACACTATTATGTATTTTTTAATGAAGTTCATATACAAGTACTTGCTTAAAATGCAGAAAGCTATAGCAATTACATAGAAGGATGAAGAAATGTTGAATAGAAATCCTATCCAGGGATAAACAGCTAGATTTATGTAAAATTGATCCGTTCCTACATATATCAATTATATAGAGAATTTCTTGGGACTGCCAAATTTTAAGGACAAGTAGGTAACAGTAATGTACATATCTGCTAGTCTGATGTCATCAGCTTGAGCAACTAATTTTAACGTCTAAACTAAACTGTCCATGTTGCTCCACTGTATTGGAATCCCTGGTTACTTTCACAAAGCAGTTAATCAAATAAATGCATCTTATGCTACGTTACATTCAGCTATTGAAGAGATGACAAAAAGCCACACTCTGTTCTGCCCAATATGGTTTTTCTAAAGTTATTTGGAAAACAAAGCTATGTCTCTAGCCAAATAACTGAGAGAGGTATAGATCTGTATGAAATAGAGTCTTAAAACTGACCAGAAGCAAACGTGCATAGAGCCCTCCAAAGCTGATATGCAATGCAAGTTTGAGAAGAACCAAAATGATGTAAAACATGGTTCAAAGTTCCAAACATTCATGATCGTTTGCCAACGTTAAGTACTAGTTTCCGCATTACTACTTGAGTTCATATGTAACCCAATTTTTTTTCCAAACTTTCTCATTTATCAAAAATGGGTAACAAGAAAACAAAAAAAAAATAACAAAGACCATTTTGCTCATCAGTATGTGCACTGAAAAAATATTTGTAATTACTACTGGGTGCATATCTACATCCTTTGCAACGTACTATAATACTGTTCACAGGTCAGGGCTATTCATTTTTAGTGGAAAATACAGATGGATTATTAAAAAAGGTACCGAGTTTTATACATGAAACAAGTTCTAGTAATTATTGTGACAATGTATGTACAGCTTTCCAAATAAAAACTTAGAATTTAAAGGAATAATCAGCATTTACGACTAGCATTTTGCAACCTGTCAGAGTTTTGATATTTTGACAGGCGATAAATAAATAAATAGAATTAGCTTCTACAATTCTGTCCTGGACTACCAAGAAAAGGATGTTTATGCTGATAATACAGTAGGTTTGAAATTGGGAAAGTCCCTAACCCATTTCCTAGAAAGCACTCAAGTAAAAAGGACATTGAGCAATACTAAGCACAGTAAGCAAAAAGTTTCAGCTTGATATTGTAGTTTCTTCCGTGGTCTTACCTCATCCTCTCACTAACTGGAAAGCTACTGACTTAACAGCACCCACTGGACCACTTTGTGGTAGTTTGTCTTTCAAAGCACTGGTTTCCTCCTCAAACTCAAGCATTATGCCTTTGTGCATTCTCAGTAGCTGTAGCTGAAAGACCTATTCACCGAACAGGACATGACAACTGGGAAGGGTTTGTCCTAACAGGGGGCCAAAAACACAAACAACTGGATGCTTAAAATTTAGTTTTTATGTTTGTTTAGCTGCAATTGTTGACTACACACACACAAAACCCCAAACCCCACAAAGCACAGCTATACAATACTAATTTAAAACATATCCAAACTATTTGGGAAAAAAAAAAAAAAAGAGTATTATTTCCATAAAAACATTTTTAGTACTTCTTTGGTCCCATAAAGCCAACAACTTTTTCCTATACGAAACACATGTACTTACATCTTGCATGCTTGGAAGCTCATCTGTCTAAGCTGATTTCTTGATCGAAAAATTCGCTAGGGAAAAAGTGTAAGCTGGTTCTTAGCACTCCACAGAATAAACCAATTATGAGGAATTCAGTCAAATCAGCCCTTTCCAATGAATCACAAGGATGGTCTGGATTTTTTTTTTTTTACTTGTATGTAATGTCAAAATACTAAATATAACCCTGCTTTCTGAAAACCAAGAGATGAGTCACAATTTTTTATGATGCAAACTCCACTGGACTGCCTGGTTTATGCTAAGAGAAGCTCCAAATATTTAAATTTCACTTGACATAAATAAAACTAGAGGAAATTCCATTCAGCAATTCTGTGTTCTTAATGAAAACTTGTCACTGCAAACTTACATTTCTCTCAAATACACATATATAGGAAATATGAGAGCTTTCCAGTGAAACTCCTGATTCACAATACTCTTGGAACTGTACAGAAATTGTTATGCTACAAGTCTGACAACAGAAACAACTGATGTTCCAGGCTACACAGACAGGATTCCACAAGAAAACAAACTTAGAAAACTCGCTCTATGACAGCAAGGAAGTAAGGGGGTAGGGGCGTGGTTTCTTTTTTTCTTCTTTTTAAGAGCATGCCTCATATACTTGCATGTACAATTTATAACTCTAAAAATGGTAATGTAAAAACTATCAGGTACACATATGCCAATTACAAAATCAGTCACCTACTTGTCCTTAGCAAACATTCAAGCACAGCGTATTTTTCAGAGGACCTTCAGAATCAGAAGTCATTTTAAGTCACATCCTGGAAAACAAAAAAAAAGCTTTATTAAAAAAATTAAAAAAAGCTTGTTCTAATTTTTCATCTAATATTAACAAACTTGCCAAATATAAGCACTCAATAGTGAGCTATTTTCATGTCAAGTGCCTTTAAAACTCACAATCACTGCAACTGTCATCTTGGCTACATGATAAGCAGCTCAAAGGTCTTAATATCACAAATGTCACACTTAAGCTGAATCTGCTTTCACAACTAAATATATTTAACCATAATATTTATTTTTTTTTAACTTCGGAACAAATAATGAAACTGCTGTAGATAGTTGATCAGAGTAGATTGTAAGTCTCAACATAAAGAGCTGCAGCCCCAAATCAATTATTTTGTAACACTATGACTGGCATGTAGAACTTCAGTTTGTAGCCACTATGCCAGCCTGTGCACACTTCTTGGTACATAGCTATCACCTGAGAATAGCAAACTGATTTCAGAGCTATGAACACTCAGGCTTCTGTGTAAAATTCTAGGAATGATTAATCCACATTATCATGCATTTTATACAAGGTATGATTAAGTGTTCTAATGAGTGGGATTCTGGGTCTCTATAGAGAATTACAGTAACTTAGGAAAAGTTTTAAACAACAGCTGCGTGATTGAATTGATTGACTGAAAACTGCTTAAAGCACTACGTGAAGCAGGGGCTGTTGAAGCTAATTAGAAAAATAAATTGCTCCTGGGAATTATTTATGAGCCATTCACATGTAAGCACACACCATAGTCCTATCCAAAATCAAGAGTTTCAAAATTGATACTTCTACCCAGACTACTTAATAGGTAATCACTAGCAGGCAGGTAAATGAGTTTTATTCAAGTACCACATTTCTTAAGAAATTAAACTGAAGCTTTTCATATCAACTGGTTGCATATGCATTCATCTGCTGGTTTAACCATCCCTCTGACAATACTGATTGTAGCTTTATTTATACCAACTGGAATTACCAATTAGAAGGTTGATTGACAACGTGGTCACGTAAAAGTAAGCATCAAGAGTAAATTGTCTCCTAATTAAAGACTTCTGTAACACCATTTTATGCTAAATCAACCTCTGCTAATCATGGAAACCAGAACAAAAGCACACACAAGGAAAAACAGAATGGGGAAAAAAAAAAAAAAAAAGAAAGATTGAAGACATATTATGATGCAGTATAAGAAACATTTGGATATCACAGAAAACTAAATCCTTCAGCTGTTCATTTCTGTAAAAATGCTAAACCAGAGTTACCCTACACTCAGTGATAGGTTCCTATCTAGCTTCCCTGGTATGGTCTTACAGCCAAACAGCAGCTATTTTCTGAGGTCTCCACTGGGCAGAATTAAACAAAAAGGTTATAAATTACATTCACTGTTCAGTCTCATATGCAAGCTTCTTCATCAAATTTCTATAGCAGCTTGATAAACTGGATAAACAAAAGCAGTTAAAGAGAATCACAAATGGGTCTCACTAAGAAATTGACCCATGTAGGAGAAATTGACATCACAAAAATCTCTTAAAGGCATAAGATTCAATACCCACAACTATCAAAAGGATTCTGTATGAGTGGAAATGCAAGGGTAAAGAGAAGAACCCTGAAAATGTATTAAATTGAAGACTGCATAAAAAGGCTGACACTATATAAATTAGTTTTAAAATATTCCCTTCATACTCCTCTCAAATAAATATTAATTCAATAGATGTTAATATCTGAGCTGCTTAAACAGATGGAATACAGCTTCCCAAAGAAGTACTGCAGTAAATTAACTAAAAACTAACCTGAACTATCTGAAGGCTCTTAATGGGTTAGAAAAGGGTTAGCAAAGGCACCTAGAGTAGCATTTCACTTATCTGGTCTGGACAAATGCTGCAGAGCCCCATCTTACGAGAACCATCAATTTGCAGGGCAACCCAGACAGGTACTCTGAATTGTGTTTCATATAGCACGATGAAATTAAACCAACCTGAAGCAGAGATGAAAACCCAACCAGCAAAGCATAAAGTTAAGACAAAATACAATACTGCAAAATTTTGCCATATATCGAAAGTAAATTTGACCTCAACTTACTACCACTACAATTAAAGCAAGTTATTAAAATTTTATAATTTAATAAGTCATTACATTGTTATCATCTACTGGCAGAGGTTGCCCGGAGAAGTTGATGACTTCCCCATGCCTGGAAGTGCTCAAGGCCAGGTTGGATGGGGCTTGGAGCAACCTGGTGTAGAGGAAGGTGTCCCTGCCCATGGCAGGGGGTTGGAATTGGATGAGCTTTAAGGCCCCTTCCACCCCAAACCATTATATGCCTTAAATGAAAAAGTAAAATGCATCCATCTTTTCTGATATTACTTGGTCTTTTCTTGCTAATGAAAGCTGTATCTTTTACATACTGAAAACTGACCACTCAGCTCAGTTTTCCCTGCTCTAAACCTACTACATGCCTCCTCTTCTGAGGTAACAGCCAACTCCTTAACCTTTTTAACACATGCAATATTTTACTTCAGCATTGTTTCTGTTCTGCTTCACATGAATTAGTTTAGGTTATTACAGTGCATATTAGAGTATCAGAGTGATATTAGAGTATCAAAGCACAGCTGTGCACCAAGTGATTGCCAGTCTTGTATCCTTCTAAAAGTTCAGTATCTGGGGCTGAACCAGCAGCTTCTCCCTCAGCTCTCATTGCCCCAGCACCACTTTCAACATGTAAACATACTATTTCCTGTCTAAAAACTGCTCAATCAAAAAAACATGAGTGCTCAAACAAAAACATTGTTTGATAGGTTTTCATCTCAATACACTCAACATAGTGACCTTCAACTTATTTCCCCACCTTCAGAATGAGCTACGCAGATACTCAGTTTACACCACAGAGAAACTGGGCATCCAGCAGAGCCTGGCTATCAAATTTAATTTTCATTATTACACACAGTCCAGTTTTCAATTCAATTTTTAAAACACATATAAGAAGGAACATTACATTAGAGTGTGGATGGGATAGCTAAGTGACAAGGCATATTATTGCCTGTGGCACAGACAACAACAACAATATGACAGACAGCTAAGGCTGCACTATTCTTAAGGTTAAAGATATACATATTTTATATTCACAGTCAAACGTGCCAGATATGGCAAACACAATGGTTACTTTTTGAAAGAAGACGTGACACAGAGAGTCTCTGTAACCCTCTTTAAATGTTTCAGGAGTAATTAATGAGTCTGTTTAAGAAAGAAATCAAAATACCCTTCCAACTACAGCACATAAAACCAACATATTTTTAAACCTCTGGCAGAGGGAAAAAATGCAGCAGATAAAATGCCACTGAACTTTAACTACAGCTTTGTATGAATGACTGAAACAGCTAAGAGACTCAAGTACACGTAGTTAACAGAGCTTTTGGTGTACAGTAACTATTTTGTACTGGAAAGTCATATTATTTCAGATTAAAGCAGATATACTTACATTATGAAGCAAACAGCAAATTATACAGATACATCACTAGCCTAATCTAGTGCTTCTATCAGTACAATAACTAAAGGTACTATTCCAAAATATACGTTTGATCATTCTCTGCTCTTTTTTCCCTATCCTGCCAGCCGAAAAGGTCATTTAGGAGATAATAAATAACTGACTTGGAGCCTCCACTGAGTCAGGACTGTTAGTTAAAATAAAAAAATTAAACCTCTTGTGGACAGTGAAGCACACACCTTGTTGCAACGTGTTAAATAATCTCAACTCAGCACACATCCTTTTTGTATTAAACCTTCTGTCTTAGGAAGATTATAATTCTTCAAGCCTTGTCAAGTTTCATTTACCAATTCCCCTGCAGTGTTTAGTAAGCACTATGCACTCCTGTGCTATTTTTCAGACATGACAATTAACTTGAGCCTTGTTCATTTTGCATATATTAATATTACAGGACTCTTTCAGTTAAAGGATGGTCAGAGGCACACACTCAGAGCATATCTCCTGCTCCTCTGATAAATAATGTGTGCTCTATTTCTGAAGTGCCATTACTTGTTAATTTGTTTTCTATACATCCCTGTTTCTAGTCACAGCAATAGATACAAGACCCTGCTGTAACAAATAAAATGAAAGAGAAAAGGGGGGCTCCAGTGAACTCACTTATACAAAAGACCAGTCTCTGTGCTTACACCTCCACCACGTACTGCTGAACACTTGTAAAAGTTTCTCACCCATCAGCTTCCGCACCAAGCCCTGTGGTAAAGTGGTTTCTGTACCTCGTAACAGGTCCAAAAACATCTGAGCCACATTTTAGATGCAGAACAACTGCTGCCCACGCAACTCAGCTGTGAAAAGCCAACCTCTTAGGTTAGAAGTGCTTGTCAGGATATAGCTCTTGTAAGTGAAAGGAAACTGGGCATGATGCAGCCACATCACCTACTTGCATGAGGCTGGCAGCAAGAATCTGCATGCTCAAAAATAGGAGGCCAAAATAATATTGAAGGGGGCTTCAATCTTAACTAATTTCCAAGCCACTGTACTGGAAGATGCCATTTGGGTTTTGAATACTGCTGCTAGTATCAGTTGAGTGGTTTTAGAATACATTTACAACATTTTTAAAAATAGGTAAGTCCTTATAGACTTGTATTGGAAGAGTTAGTAACAACAGTTACTTAAAAAGAATTTAAGATTTATTAAATATAAAGGGTGGAAGCAAAGACAGGCAGCCTGGGAAAAAATACAGGAATGTTGTCCGGGAGGCTAGAGACCAGGTTAGGAAAGCTAAGGTCCAGTTAGAATTAAACTTGGCTAGGAGTGTTAAAGATAACCTTTGGAGGGCAGATGTAGGGACTTTGAAAGGCAGATACAGAGACTGTGAGAATTAAGACCTTGTGCCCACTGCAGGAAAGGATCTGATTCAAGACCATCATTAGAACCTGAACATACACAAGCCCATGGGACCTGATGAAATCCATCTGTGGGCCCAGAAGGAGCTGGCAAATTAAGCTGCTAAGCCACTGTCCACCATATTTGAAAAATCATGGCAGTCAGGTGAAGTTCCCAACGACTGGAAAAAGGGAAATATAACCCCCATTTTCAAGAAGGGGAAAATGGCTGACGCAGGGAACTACAGACCAGTCAGCCACACCTTTGTGTCTGGCCACATCTAGGAACAGATTCTCCTGGAAGGCATGCTGAGGCACATGAAAAACTACAAGGTGCTTGGTGACAGCCAGCATGGCTTTACTAAGGGAAAATCCTGCCTGACCAATTTGGTGGCCAGCCTTCTATGATGGGGCTACAGAACTGATGGACAGGGGTACAGCAGTTGATGCCATCTACCTGGACTTGTGCAAAGCATTCGACACTATTCCACACGACTTCTTTGTCTCTAAGTTGGAGAAACATCAATTTGATAAGTGGACCACTCAGTGGATAAAGAACTGACTGGATGGCCGTGCACAAAGAGTTGTGCTCAATGGCTCTATGTTCAGCTGGAGACCAGTGATGAGTGGTGTCCCTCAGGGATTGGTGTTGGGACCGGTCTTGTTCAATATCTTTGTCGATGACATGGACAGTGGGATTGAGTGCACCCTCAGCAAGTTTGCTGATGACACGAAGCTCTGAGCTTTGGCTGATATGCTGGTGGGAAGGAACACCATACAGAAGGACCTTGACATGCTTGTGAAGTGGGCTGATGCCAACCTCATGAAGTTTAACCATGACAAGTACTACACTTCAGTCGGAGCAATCCCAGGCACAGCTACAGGTTGGGCAGAGAAGAGATTCAGAGCAGCCCTGCGGAGAAGGACTTAGGTGTGTTGGTCGATGAGAAAATGAACATGAGCCAGTAGTGCGCTTGCAGCCCAGAAAGCCAACCATATCCTGGGCTGCATCAAAAGGAGCGTGACCAGCAGGACGAGGGAGGTGATCCTGCTCTTGTGAGACCTCACTTGGCGTGTCTTTTGTGCAGTTCTGGAGTCTTCACCATAAAAAGGACATGGAACTGTTGGAACAAGTCCAGAGGAGGGCCACAAGGATGATCGGGGGACTGGAGCGCCTCCCGTATGAAGACAGGATGAGAAAGTTGGGGCTGTTCAGCCTGGAGAAGAGAAGGCTACATGGAGACCTCATAAGCAGCCTTCCAGTATCCAAAAGGGGGCTACAGGGTTGCTGGGGAGGGACCCTTCATTAGGGAATATAGTGACAGGACAAGGGGTAACGGGTTCAAACTTAAACAGGGAAAGTTTAGATTGGATCTGAGGAAGAAATTCTTTACAGTAAGGGTGGTGAGGCACTGGAATGGGCTGCCCATGGAAGTCTTGAATGCTCCATCACTGGTGCTATTCAAGGCAAGGCTGGACAGAGCCTTGCATGAGGTGGTTTAGTGTGAGATGTCCCTGCCCATGGCAGAGGGGTTGGAACTAGATGATCTTAAGGTTCTTTCCAACTCTAACCCTTTCCAACTCTAACTAAACTATGTACTGGTAAGAAAGCACAGGCTACCACCATTCTTCTCTGGACCTCCAAACATTTTAACAGCAGAAGAAACTCAGGCAAATTAGTAGTCAACTCAAATACACCTGGTCTACTCAGGTGTTATATTAACATTTAATGCAGTTCTGAAAGTGCAAATTGCTTCTTATTATCCTTTCAAAAAACAGTGGAAAGAGACTCTACTGTGAGCAGTGCACAAACCTCTCTACTATTGCTAACAGCAACTAAATTCTAAAGAAAAAAATTAAAATAAAAATGGATATTTATCTAAGTGTTCTGTTTGAAAGACAAAATACCCCTGCCAGAGCTCAAGAGAATATCAACACCTTTGAAGAGTCACTTTCCAGCTCTATACACAATTAATTCATAAGTGATTCCATGCCAATTAACACGTAATATAATCCGCACGTTAGTAAGAAGAATGCAAGCTGTAGAACGCACCTCTACATATTGCAATGTCAGCTTCATTAGGAAGTAAGCTTGAATTTATTCACATAATTTGTTAAAATGGAATTATGTAGTTCTAAATTATTTAAAGACCAGTGGAAAGTACAAAATCTCTCTAAATTAGAGAAGGCTATCAACTAGAACACGGAACTATCAGTCTGACCATAAGTATCAGAAAACGTTATTTATATCTTTTTAATCACTTCTAAGTTCAACTTACCTGAGGAAAGGTTATTTCATGCTTTATCAATATATGAAATCAATTCTTACACAATTTTGAGACAGTACAGTAATGTAACTACCTCTTCAGTACAAACTTTAATCACTGTCATTACAAAGTCCAATGTAAAGGGGTGATTGGCAAAAACTAAGTAATAATCACATCAAATGCAAATGCAAAGTGATAACTGTTAGTAGATACTAGATGGGATTGACAGTACAACTTATAAAATTGAGACAACTCTTTCAGGGGGGGGAAATAAAAATCACTCAACACTTTAGGGTGTTTTCTTCTTGTGGAACAGAGCAGCTCCTGGAAGGTAACAGGGTGCCAGAGACATTGTCCAATGTGATCTGATAAAGACACAAGAGATCGTACCTTAATTTAACAATGACTAAGAAATTCGTTTTCTCTTACAGTGGAAGAAGCAATTTCCCAAATATAGTGTCAATGCAGTAAGAATTCAATCTGCAAGTTTCAATAGCAATAACTACTGTTTTCCTTGAGGCAGCTGCACACTGACACTTCAAAAGCAGAGACTACTTACAAAGTTCTTGGTGAAAACAGGAAATGTAATCAACTAAACTGAGGTTGTTTCACTAAACACACATGGATCCTTCTCCAAGTCATCAACAAGTCCATTCCTTTTCCTGAAGCTCTAGATGTGCCATCAGCAACTCTATTCTTCTTCCTGTGACTCTGAATGGGTTCATCTATATTTTCATATATTATATGCATGCAATATTTTGTTCTAACATTTTACTCTGCCAAGGTCTAAGGGCAGCAAAGACTGCTTGCTGGATTTTGAGAGCAAGAGAACTTGAACACAACTATAGTCTTACAATTAGCATTAACTCATTTAGTGCTATGGCATTGTTAGAATCAGAGCCTATCATGCCAAAATCTTACTCATTTTACAGAGATGACTGCTTTATATAAACCACATTTATAATATGAACAGTTTTCCAAAGCAGCAGTTAAAAATTAATCAAAATATCAGCAATTTCCTTTCAAAACCCTGTCCATTGCAAGCTTAAATTTAGAGACAGAAGTCATTTTACATTTGGTTTTAAATCTCTAGCGATACCAAGATGCCTTCAAAGGGAAAAACTGACTGGTTTTGACAGAATGAAACATTTACTGTATACACTACCTGTTTCTGACACCTGATCTCCACCAAGTAGATGCCAAGCTTAATGCCAGATTTTGATATTCTGAAAGTAGCACTCAGAAAAGCATTCAAAACAGATAATTTTTTTTGCATTTTACAGCTATTATTAGTAATGGATGCTCACCCTCAGTATTTCCGGTCTTTGAATTGTGTATGTGAATTGGAAGTATTCACCAATTCAGTAGGTATAGAGATTGGCTATTAAAAAACTGCTTATTTGAAGGAGTAAATTTTCAAGTGTCAAGTTGCAGAGCAAAAATATTTTTTATTAGAATTGCACAGCTGATAAAGCTTTTAACCACTCTTTGTGTTGCCATATTTAAAAAAGCTAACCTCACAATTAAAAGCTGTAAGTAATTCAGAATTTGCAATGATCTAATTGTTTTGTTTCCCCCATGCTACTCTGGGTAACTGTACATCTTGGGTGATGTGATCTAGTTGATGCTCATGTGCCTATAACAACCCCGTCATTAATCATGCCAATACATTTAGCCTATCAGTCTGTTCACTTCATCTGCTATTCCTCAGCACTTGAATAATTATTAAGAAGCACCAAAGTTTATCAACAGCTGGAAACCACATATCCTCAAAAAGAAGAGTCATGACACTTCTGAGTATATCTACACAGCTCTGGCATACTTTGCCTTGTAGAAGGACTGGGGAATAGTAAAATATAATTGTTTGTGCATTTGGCAAACACCTAACAAAGCTAACCTTTTGTTGGGGTGGATGCCACAGAAAGACCACTTTCAGCCAAACTGACGGTTCTTACCATAAACACCTCTGAAATAAAAACACTTGAACACTGAATATATCCAATTAACTTCAGAATGTACTGGAATGTTCTGGCCATCAACAGAAAGAGCCTTTTTGATTCTGACTGCTAAAACCCAAACCTTTCACTTTTATGAGTGACAAAAAACTATGCCTGCAAAGGATGCAATCCACTACTGCTGTTTCAAGAATCTTTTATGCTTAGCGTCTAGAGAACCATCTTTTTTGTTCTGCATTTACAAGAACATAATTAGTCACACAATCAATAAATTAGTTTCTGATATTGACCTTGGAAAACTCCAATCTCCCAAGACTTCCACAGCACAAATACAAAGAAGGCAACACATATTGATTAATGAAATACTTCTTACCAGTCTTTATGACTCTTCAAAGACAGATTTTGGTATTAATAGGTGTGTTATAAACAGAGAACTAAGCCTTGCAAACGGTGCTCTGGGTCCCCAGCAGATAAGCTGGGACAGAAACTACCCAAAACATGCTCACAGTGATTTCTGTCCTTCTTCCTAAATATTCAAAACCAGTTCTACAAAGCATACCATCCCACAATACCAAGCCTCTAGCACTGGACAGAAGCATTGATTACCCTCTTTATAAAGCATGTCATAAATTGTGGCCTGCTGTCATAAATTTACAGCCAGCTGAAATACACACCACTTTCCAGGGCACAAATACTTGAGGGAATAGTTTTCTGTTGTTACAAAACAACAACAAACAGTAATGAGAAGCAGCTTCAGTAACTAAGTTAACATGTTTACATTTAATCACAGCATCTGGTAAAGCAACTAGAAATGATGCTGTATCTGCAGGGTTTTACCTTTTGGGTGGTTTGCAATTAAAAGGACTAGACAACAGGCAAAACTCAGCCTACAGAAGAGAAGTGTGACCTGCTAGTATGCTTAAACACAATGCTAGTTTTAACTGGAAAATAAAGCAGCCAACCATAAAAGGATGTTGGTACAAGACAGTTCAGAAATTTAAATGCAAAGCACAAAATAGTTTCCTGTCTCTGTAAGCATTTGATTTTTTTTGCACAGAAATAGCATATCTTAGAGGCATGTGAAAAGGAATGTGTTTGCTTACGGAAAAATCATTTTTAATGAATAGAAGATGACTGCTACTGCCTGCTCAACTCAACCACCTGCCTATCTGTGCAACTAATATGGTCCATGAGAAGACACAAATTGCCTCCTTGAGACCTCAGTGTTTGGAGCCAAGAGGCTCCACTTGTGGGATTCCAGGTACTTCCAGGAAAGCTACATCCATCTGTAGGGCTAAACCTTAAAAACACTGTCCTGACACACAGGGAACCCAGTAGTAAAGTAGCTAATCTCAAAATAAACACAAAATACCTATATTTATTTTGAAATGGAAATAAATAAAAGTATTTAATCTGTCATTTTTAATACTCATAGTTGTTTTAACAGTACAGGTGAACACCCCTGCTTTTCATCTGGGGGGGGGGGGGGGGGCCGGGGACTGGGAACTGAAATAAGGTTTTCTCTTTCAATTACACACATTTTGCACTAAAACTGCACACACCTTTGGTGATACTCTTAAGTCAAAGATCTCAGAGATCAAAAAATAGTATTTGTTGGATGAAACAATTTTTGCGGTATCTTGCCATGCATTTCCAGAACATCCAAATCCACAATCAGCTCAATCTTTCCTCTCACTCAAGTAGAATAATTTAAAGATTATTTTTGACCTAAATTTCTTTTTGTATAGCTTATGCCAATTTGCCTGAGAAAGGAATCAAAGGAGTAGCGGTCATTAGAGCTGAAAGAGAGAAAAGAACCCAGAAGAGTGAACACATCTGTGACATCTCAATGTGAATGGAGACAATAGGCGCCTTATACAGCTATAGTGCCGGGGTGGGGGAGGAAGGCTGGCAAGCCTTTTTGTTTGCAACACAAAGATGTGAATAATTCTGTAAAATGTAGTTAGGAAGCATTATGTGCCATAACTAAATTAGTCTGTTTCTTGCTGGATTTCTCTGCTGAATTTGGCTTTTAGAAGAATTGGGCAGAAGTCATGAAACAGGAAAAGAAAATGCAAATCTTTGCAGGAAAGGAAGAAAAAGTAACTGGTTAGATATGATGGGCACATTTTATAAAAGAAATCAAACAAAAGGGCAAATTCATGGAACAAATAAAGCCTACAATTTCTATGGATCTCAAAAACATTATTGCCTGGCCATCACAGAAAGCAGATCAGAACCTCAGAGAAATACTGAAGACAGCAGAAAACAAAAAAGATCAAAATCCTACTAGAACTCACCAGATGTTCATAGACTAAAATACAGAAGACTTTCTAAATGCCATTCCAAATTTGATACAGTATTTAGGAGATCATTATAAGACCAACAGGAGTATTACTTAAAATTAAATTACTCTGCTTTGAACGTACCTACTGTAAGTTCAAAAATCCTTTCAAATCTTAAGCTTAATTTTTAATATGACCTTACTGGGAACATACATTGGCACTCTAAGAAGACTGAGTATTACAATCACCAAAAATTCCCAGCTTTTTAAAACTTGAAACTTGTGCTACATGAATTGAGTGAAGATTTAGTTTCCAAAACTACTTAGAATTGTGCAAAAACACTTTTCCACACAAAGACATACAGACTGCATGACACATGTATTCTAAAATTTCCAGCACATTATAATATTGTATTTGTTCATTCAATCACATCATTTGTAGCTCCAGTTCAAACTATAAAAATGAGATACCTTAAATAGTTTTAATGGGGGAGAGAGAGAGTGGAGGAAGACGCCATGTGAACCAGTGAATGCTTGTGCACACAAATCAGATATTCTCAAATATGGTGTTATACTCCTATACAGTTGGTTGTGTTTTAAAAACAACATGCAGTTTAGAAGCCGTGTTGAATACTGAATTACACATATCCAGTGATATGCGAGGACAACACCACACACCCCCAGCCCTCAAGATGGAAAAGTGATTACATTGTCACTGGATGACTGTACTGTGATGACAATGGGGGGGGAGGGAGGGAGGGAGGAAGGGAGGGAGAGAGACAAAAAAGATGCTGGCTCTCAAGTGAACTCTGGGTAATAGCTGGTACACCTACACAGCCTTTGGTGCAGAGAACAAAAGCATTTTAAAACTGGAAAGCTTGTCTGCATGGGAAGAACTGAAACACTCCTAGAACACGGTAAATTGAATGTAAACAGGAAATACAGGACTAAAAAAAGAACAAGAAGTGTGCCTTGCACTGAACTCCAACTGATAATGAAAAGATGTTTAAACAACAGATCGGAAGCAGGAAGCCAGCCAGAGAGACAGTGCACCTTCTCATGGCAAAGGCATAAAATGGGCATACAGAGAGGATAAAGTCTTAGCTCTGAAAATCTCTTCATGTTAGCCTTCACCACCAAAGATACTGGAGAGATCCCCACTTCCAGCAATTCTTTGTAGCAAACTGGCTGGAGAAGTAAAATTAATTTTAAGGAATTATAGAGGAAGAATTCAACCAGACACTGGAGGTATCAATCAGTCACCGAATACCCTTCATAGGAAAAGGGGTTTAAACGTACATCTCACCTACACAATCTCTCATCATTAATGATTACTGGATCAGAACACTGGCAAGCGACTGGTGGAACTCCTACTAGCATAAAGAAATCTAGAGGGACTCTCAGGAGCTATGGACCAGTAGACCTGACAGTCATGCCTCAAGTGTCTTCAATCCACAGTACGATGGCAAAAGCTACGCTAAACGATAGTATCACTGAGAATATGAATAAACAAGGTCTGCAGAAAACTAGCCCACATGATATGATTCGCAATAGGGATAGCTTATTTGAGGAAAAAGAAAGTTGCAGAGAATTACTGTGACCTGTAGTATCCCCAGACTGATCTAATATTTCTTGACAGTTTACATTTTTTTAACTTGCAAAAGTATTTTTATACATATATATATTGAATTGATTTAGTGCACTGGCAAAAATATGCTTAACCATATAACCTATTTTACTCAAAAAACTTGCATGGAGACTTTTTTTTTTTACCAGTATGAACTGCAATTTTAATAAGGTTTGTTGACAGCTTTAAAGGGAAACTTAGCTAGTAATAGGTTAAGCATAAGAGAGACTAAGGGGATAACCACAGTGCTATCATTTCAAACATCTAATATTTCTAAAAGTCAAAGCTTCAACCATTTATGAGCCAGAGGTCAATAGAAGAGGAAGAGTGAGGAGAGTTCAGTGAAACCTTGAACTGTGCAACTCTGAGTTTTGGTGGTGTTTTTTTTTAATTTCCTTTTTACAACTGTGTATAATTAAAAATCACTTTTCTTATTTAAGAAAAAAAGAAGGTGGCTTCTGGATTTCAGGTCTTTGCTTCTCTGTCTTCTTCAGTCAGACTTCAAGGTAAACTGTCTATATTTTCTAATTTTCTTTAGTAGTGCTAGGGAATGGAATCAGTTTTTCTGTTTAAATGAAAAATGAGATGGTTTGCTACTCATGTCACTGTCACAGTTGGGGTCTGAAGAGAAAGAGCAAATATAATGAGATTTGAAAAAAAAACCTGGCAGTACTGCAGCCTGCAAGAGACATACGAATGTGAAGAAAAAAGCAGTTATGTTTTCCTTCCTACATCAAGAGGTATTTTCATATGAAAAATATTAAAAACTACAACTTTACCTGTGACTTTCAATTGTCAAAACTGCAATTACTTAGATCATGAACAAGTGAAAATAAGGAACTAAACATAGAAAAACAATTTATTTTAGAGAAATGAATGAAGTGCTTGGCTACCAGCGTATTGTGAGAAACTGCACACAAAGAAGCTGTGAAATTCAAAACTACATGCTTGTTTATATGGGAAGACTTACTAGCATTACTATACCAATATAACACCATTTATATTGCACCTACCTCAGAACACAGTAATTAGACTTTTAACATCCAAATAGTTCGATAAATTACTTACAGCAAATTTTATGTTCAGCCAGAATGCTTAGCCACCACATGACAGAAGTCTAAAATCAGTGGCACAGTAACACTGATACATTTTACCATGTAGGTAAACACAAGCACTTGTGCAATAGGTGTACAACTCCCTTAACTAGGGAGAAATAATACAGCCTGGTCAACAAATTCAAAAGTTACCTATGCACTCATCATCTCCTTCCTTTTCTGGACTGATTGCAAGTGAACAAATGTGAAATATTTGCAAGTAGAAAAGCTAAGATTAATCACACAACCCACAGGAGAATACACTGCAAATACTGTACCCACACTGCAATACACTTTAACTTTCACTCATTTCCAGAAGTAACATGGGTTTTGCACACAATCACTGTAGCAACAGTAGAGCACAAAAATGGATTTCATTACAACATGCTAATATCACCATGTTCCCTACTATAACTTGCAGTTCAATATCAATTACCAGCATTGACTAAAATAAAGCCATTCATCCATTCTTATTCTTACAAAATGCTTTTTAAAACAAAGAACTTAGATCCTTAGTCATTCTTAGCTACAGTTTAGCATAATGATGCCTACAGCTACTTCACCAGGAAAAGGACACAAGGAAAATAAAGCAACAAATATGTTACAAGCAGAACTCCAACATTTACCTTACCATATGTTTAAGCTTGTATAAAATTAAGAAAGTATGCCAAAATCTAACTCAGAAGGAAAGCTTCTCACTTTAAGACATTTACGTGCTTGCATCTCAATCAATCCCACTGTGGCAGTGTGATCATTACAACAGTGAAATACAGACTGGAATTCTTCAACTGGGGCTAGCCAGGAAAGGCCAGCCAAGCTTTAAGTCAGTACAATGAAACACCCAATTTGATACCTTTGAAACAAAACAAACAACAAGAAGTACCACAAACCCTAAGCATTACCACCACCAAGATCACAATGTGTTACTGCAAGGAGAAATCACATGGGTACTCAACAGCACACCTCAAGGAAAGTCAGGGAAGAGCAGCTTTCATCAGTAAAGAGGTGCCTGTGCGTATAAAAATCCTAGTTTTCTTGAGGACATGTACATGAAGGCAGGAATGAAGCAAGACTTTACGGGATAAAAGTATATAAACAGGGTCTGACAAAGAAAGAATGTCACATAAGAAATCCATTTGCTCATCATTCTACCAGGACTTTATAAACACTGGACAAGGGATACTGCTAAAAAGAAAAGATGGATCTTCTGAATTACCTGTATAATATTATAAGATATTCCGCAGTAATTAAATACAATCATACAGGCAAAACTACATTAAATTTTATCCCTATTAACAAAAGGGTATTTTCTGCTATTCATAAAGCTTATTTCATCTGCAACACCAAATTTTACTAGATACCAGTTTAGGGTTCTCATGAGCAAACAAAACACTAAGCAAAATCAGCTTTTGTCTTGTTCCATTTCTTTTCAAGTTTTAAAATGTCATAAATCAATGCACTCATTAAATGAATGAGCAAAGCTTTTAAGGGTAGTAATTAAAATCTATGGATTATTTCAAGACCAGGAAGCTCAAGAATAAGACATATTTTCTACTGTCATGTAACTTGTGACTTTTCTGTTGCCTGTATAACTTTTACTACCTGCTTATGCATTAGTAGTATCTTTAAATGATCCAACAAAAGAATCATAGAATCACACTTCTTAAATTCAACACATAAATGGGGAGGGTTTGAGGGCTATAATAGTTATGATCACAGTTTTGACTGATATCAGCCCAAAACAATACAGGGATCCATTATGCTTCTTAGAAGTGTTGGAGATCAACCATTTAGAACCTTGCTTCTTCCAAGATGGAGTAAAGAAATCTCATCCTAAATCTCCAATTTTTAACAGACTGGTCCAGCAAAGTCTCAATTCCAAGCTGGCTTAGGACCTTAATTTATCATTTGACTTCAACAATTTGGATCTTATTTAAGTAAGAAAATTATTTCTTAGGTCACCTGAAATGACCTCCATGTAGAAGTGACAAACTAGAAGTATTTAGTATGAATGTTACTAATATTAGTACGAAGTATTTAGGAAGAACATTAGTAAGGAGAAAGAGATGTACTTTATACCACTCATCAGGAATTAAAATAATGCTGATCAAAATCATACCCATCTACTTTACCTTTAGGAGTCATCTACAGTTTCAAGTTACCTGGCATCAGACCAGGGTGATCTGTTTAGTACTACGCCAAGCTACTGAAGCAACAGGAAACTAAGTCTAAAAATAGATCAGCAAACTATGCAGACTACCAGAAATTCTGTCAAATATGAAAATAATAATTTCTTCCAGACAATCCTCACTTTTAGAGGATTATTAAGCAAGAATCATTACATACAGAGTTTGGAACATTTCAAGACAATCACGTAATTCTTTATGACATGTAAAGCAAGTAGAACAAGTTTTTCATTATTGGGCCAATGCACACAAACTATTGACAAACATATCAAAATGGCTACGAGACAATTAGTTCATCACTGAGAAGAAAATGAATCCCCTGGTTTTTATCCTGTTTTCGAAGAGAAGAATTATCTTTTTCTTCTACTAAGAAATAGCATGTTTACTTCACAATTCCTAGACAATGTATGCTTCTGAAAGAGCATCATGCATTCAAAACAATCCTGCGTACTGATGGTCTGGTCCAAAAGTTCATTAAAACATTTAATAGGGAAAAAAACTATCTTTAAGCTTTAAACATTACTCTTACTGTTTTATATTATAGTGCCAGTTGATAAAATGTTAACGTTGCAACTAAATTTGATAAATGAAAATCATTATGGGTTTATAGTCTGGATTCTCATCTTAATGAGAGTTAACCTCTTTAGAACAAAATGTTCAGAGCTGCAAGACATATGCTGAACATGTGTATACATGTAAAGCTTTGAAAGCTGCTTAAAAATGTGAGAATGAGTAAAGTTCATGTTACCCTTGATAAATGTCAGCTGTCAGGCATCACAGCCCAATACACACTATTTTTTTCCAAAACTAGAGCCCAGAAAAATGTATTCTTACTTCAGCAGCTGAATATAATGCATTATACAAGGTAACATCTACCCTAGGTCAAAAGTTTAGTGTTTTTAAATTTTAACTTCCACAGCAGCGTATTGGTTACACAGACATCATCAACACACTGAAATTAACTGAAGTGTTTCCAAAAATCTCTGCTAAAATTCCATCTAACACTCTAATACATATTTTCTATCAAAATAGAAACATTCAACTTCTCACCAAATCAAAGGGAACTTGAAAGAGAAAAAAGAATTGTTCCTATATCCACTACCAATTCTGTGCTTTCGCAGTCCGATTTTACTTAAACATTTTCTGCTCTAGTAAATCACTCATTACAAAATTCTAATTGTATCTTGCAGAATTAGCCCAAGGAACTGAGCAAAGTCTTGGAACACACCAGCTGTACAATAACAGGGTGGGGTAGGGATCAGATCGGCAGAACTTTCCATTAAGAAATGTTACTTTTTAATGGGATATAAATACGTCAATCAACCCTATCTACAGTGTAGCCCACTTAAAAGCTGTTCCCTGGCTCTCCCATTTGAAACCACATATAATTTATCATTTTGTGTACATGAAAAATTATTACTTTGTTATGATTATCATGCCAAACTGTGACATGTGCTTTAAAAATTTCACTGCCATTACCATGTTAACAAGCTGGTTTATTCTTCTACAGCAAAGTCTGAAGCACTATAACAGTCTTCTGTGAAATTTTAATGAAAGTATTATCTACTTTTCCTGAGCAGGTTAACAGCCCATGTGTTGAAAGATCATGAAGTATGCATGTCATATCAGTGCCTTTCCCTCTCTGTGCTTAAGCAGTATTTTGATCCATTGAAAATTCATACACTTCTACTGAGATTTTCAGAAGCACTCACATTGGCCTGAGTCTGTTTCTGTTAATTCAGTAAGAACTCGTCACTACCTCCAGTAGAAATACTAATGCTCAAAGGGGCATTTCTTTCCAAATTCTATCTTCAGCAGGAAAAGAAAAAAAAAAATAATCTTCTACCTGAGTTTTTGTATTACTGTATCTTTCTATTTGAGGCTAATGTGTTGTCTCCCATCAGATGTCCTAAATTTTATTTAGAACTATTGCCCAAGTTATTTAGAACATAGGTGTGCACTGTACACAGAGCCAAGAAAATCAGATGCAATACCTCTGTTTGCTCAACTAACACCTTTTAAGAATGTTCTGGTAACTACAGATCAACATTAAACCTGGTGCCTGAATTAGAACAACTCTTACTTAAAATTATTATTCTGGTCTACTGGATGTTTTCTAAGAATGTCAATAATAGTCTGCAGTGCTCACATTATTTTCAATACACACTTTCTACACACAAACTACCCACTACTTATTTACAGTTATGCAAAGTAATCTAAATTATCTTTCATCAACCACATTGAACACCAATGTCACAGAAACGTAATAATCACTGCTGAAAGCAGTAGCAGCTTAACTGCCAGATTTACTACAAAAATGTCACCATTTGTAGCAATGCAAAACCATCAAAATAACATCCTTTAACTGCAAAACTGAGTATAAGCACTAATCCGATCAAACCATAGAGTTTCAGTAACACACAAAACCTCTTCACATCTTTTATGGCATAAGAAAGAACATGAGGTATAAAAAAGGCCCCCTGCACATTTAATTTACAATATTCATTGCATTTGCTCTGAGGCCAACAATGATGATGTGAAATTGGAGCTGAACAATCAAGGCAGAAAAACTAATTAAAAGACTGCGACCTAAAATAAATTGCCTATTAATACTACCAAGATGATGTATAGTTGTGAAAAGTAACATTTTTACATACTGTTTCAAAATAAACATCTAACATGACATACTTCTTAATGCTATAATCCTCATATCAACATTTCAAAGTAAGTACCTGCAAAGAGACAGATTAGTAAATTTATCCCATATTAGTGCAGCAGACATACAGAAAACAAAAGAAGAGGTACTAAGAATGACAAAACTTGTCAAGGTAAGGACCACAGTGCACTTGCTACTGACCAGGGAAAACATCTTGTGAAATGCAAACAGTTCATTCAAGTTAGTCACAAGTGGTTGTCTTAAATTTTAAAGCATTACATAAGATGTACAACACTTTCAGAGACTCTAAACTGTTTTTCGTCTTTAAATGATGTATTTCCTTCTATCCTCACAAATTTTAGGAAGACTGATAGATGATTTTATTCATTCTAAAGAGAAACCTGCCACACCTAAACCCAAAGTGAAGTTCAGTTTGGGTGAGGGGTAAACATCTATCTGCCATGGAAGAGTTAATGCCACAAGAATAACACTGCCTTGGAGTACAAAAGGGCCACAAATCCTGCAATTCTGCAGTAAACACCAAAGAGTTGCTTTTACTGCTTTACACATCCTTCCTAGCTCTAGTTCTTTAAAATTCAAGGATCTTTGCAGAACTCTGGATGATGAGTGGGAATTTCTTACTCTCTGGGCAAGTGAAGGGGTTACCCTTACTGCCCTGCTGTTACTGCATGGCCAGCTACTCACTGACAAATTGCCACTGGGATGTCACACACAGCAAAATGAAACGGGCATCTTAAAACACCATTCTGCAAACTGCAGCTGTTCAAGACTGACAAGTAACTGGCACACAGTAAAGCAGGGCAGAAGTTCTTCAGCTTCCCATCTGAGATCCTAAGACACTATGGAAAAAAAAAAAATCTTATGTCTGCTAGTTTATAGGACTGAAAAAAAACCCTTTGAAACACCTTTTAAAAGGCTGGGTTTTTTAACGGCTGCACTGCAAAGACACTGAATTAAGTGTCCTGAAAGGAAAAACTAATTTTGCTTTTACAGCCAAGCAAGTCAATGCTTTCCTAACATTCTGAGCCAGTAAGTGACCAGCTGCCTCCAAAGTTTCTCAGTAGCTACCCAGAAACTTCACAAAAACATTAACTGAAGAGTATTACGAAGACAGCATGAATAGCATACTAGGTAAACCAGTGCCATTAAACAGTATTAAACCCTGACAGACTGTAAAAGCAAGCAACAGAGAAAATTACAACTTATAATGCTTTACTTCTAGAAAGATCAAAAATGTCTCCTGTGTACCTGAGATGTAATTAACGTTTACATTATGTACCCAGAAAACCACAAGAAAACAAAATAAAAGGGTTATTTCCTTCAAATAGTATTCCCAGCACTGTCTCCATTATCAATACCATATCGATATCATATCACAGCCTCACTTAGTACTGGTAAAAGATGACTCTATCAAAGGGAGGTTTAGCTTCCAGGAATCACTGGGAAACTAATACATATCAAAGAAAGCCTTTATTGTTAGTAGAGTTTATAACTATAAATATTCTTCTTTTAAAAAATACAAAATGTTTTTAGTATACTAATAACTTGTTGGATATCATGTGCCTGCTAACTGCACAAGTGAGGGTTTCTGTACCAGTTTTAAATGGCTTTGCTTTTCATTTAACAGGATGCCCCCACTGTTTCCTCCATGAAACACACACTATTCCAGTCTGTTATGTGTCATGCTCTGTTACTGAGCTCCTGAAAACCTCAAACATTTATTCTCTCTCCAAATGTTCTCTTATAGCAAGCTTAAGCAAGCTCCACACTGATCTTCATTTTCAGCATTAGGATATTTCAAAATAAGATTCCTCTGACTGAAATCCTCAATTCTAATCCTGTCACAACAACATGCGAGCAATGCTGACACAGGACCCATGAGGATGGCATTACATAGGTGGTAGGGAATCAAGGTGAAAAACAAAAGGAATCTAAAACAAAGAGAGCTGCTTTTCCTACTTTAACAGTATTGTGGAAAAGAGAAGGGGAATGACAGCTTTTGAAATAACAAATCACCTAATGAATATTCTACACGAGAAGATGGAAAAGCAAAAAAGAAGCATCAAGTTATCATATTCAACATGCATGATTTTAAAGTATTAATTAGAAATGCCTGGAATAAGTATTATCGAAAATGTCACTATCTACAGAGGTATTTTCTTATTAACAACATTCACAGAGCAGGATAATTCACTTTTGCTCCCTCCATTTATAATTACAATTAATAGGCATTGAATAAAAAGCAACATTACTTCTCCCCTTGTAAGGTATAAGAATTTCTTCCGTCAAATAAAATAAACTGTCATTGCCCATGTTCAGTACTCATGGCTCTTTTTCCTCCCTTGGTCAGACAAATTTTACCACTAGAAAAGAGTTTGGATAGGTATCACTAATTTTCTAATTCTCTATTATGTCATAGCCCTGAGGTTTATTGTGAAACAATGTTCACTGTTGTCTGTTCTAGCACTGGAAATGGGAATATGTTTTAGTAACGTCCAAAATTAAAAATACTCATCCTCTATTTTCACAGTATCATTACCAAAAGATCACAACGACAGTGGAGCTAGCAACACAAAAGAAATGCCAGTTTTGCTGGCACATCATTTTTGCTCTGAATCAATTCATATTTGTCAGACCCTTGATTTATCAGGACATTTCCTACTTGTACCTTGAGAACTAAAACCGTCAATGTAAGGATTACTGTATTCTTATTACCATAAAAATCACTGTGTTGTGCTTTTAGTTTACTTATCTTGAAGAAAACACTGCATTTCAAACTGCCATTTGATTAAAGAGTGAACAATGGGCATGGTGCAGTGACACCTCAAGAATTTTTGATGCCACAAACTGATCCCTTCTGTTGTCTTAGCCTTCCAGATCTAGACTTCAGCAGACTATTGCAGGGACAACTGCATACCACAAACAGTTATGGAGCACTCTGGCCAATCTTCTGGTAAATTCATGCACTCTTTGAGAAATAGCAGGTTATACTGACTATCATCCTAAAAGACAACCACTGTATGCTCAATAAGCATCAAAGGAAGGTTTAGAGAAATCAGAGCTAATGACAGAGCTTTCCAGAACACAGGCAAAAAGCTGAATATGAATGAGGGCTTTTCTACATTAGCATGTGGAATTTCATTGACCAACCCTGTCCTACCCCCACATCCATCCAAACAAAAAACCTGAAACTAGCTTTAAAGTATGGTGGAAATAAAGCAAACTCCTCTACAAAAACTGCAGAGTAAATATCCTGGTCTGCTACTTCAGTAGAAATCAGTAAGGAAAGCTACCCTTTACTGCCCCTGGGGCCTGAGAAGACTTCAGCCCACAGCAGAAGCTGGAAAAAAACTGCCTATTAGGGCACATCAATGCAGGAACATTTACCAATGACAACTGTATAGATAACACAACCTACAGATCATAAATGTATGAAGTCCTTTCAGCTACAGCAGCCAAGCCCTGAATTTAGCACATTTTCCAAGCAAGTGCAGGAGGCGAAACGCCACTCGCAGCAGGAGGTGTGCTTCACTCAGATCACACCACTTTGTTCTAGCTGAAAAACACTGTGCTTTCAACATATTGTTTTTGTACACTAAAGGGGAAAAAAAAAAAAAAAACGCATTTCTTAGACACCAATTCCTGAACTCTAGTGCCAGAGAAACAAGACTGTGTATATGTACACATATGCTTAAAGGAATCAACATATCTGTAGCGTGAATTTTTTTGCATCTATTCATCTTACTATATCCCAATAGCATGCAAGAGAACTCACAAAACTTATGATGCTAGTAGAGAAGGTGAGAAAATTAATACTTTGGAGTGAGGGAAAGGGGGCTGTTCGGGTTTTTTTCACTGTTTCCTAAGAAGTTGCTGCCATAAACATGCTCCAAGGCTAGAGCAAAAAGTAGACGTGAAAGTTGGCTGGAAATGCTCTGAGGACCTCAGGATCCAATTAATGTCTTAGAAAAAGTATGTCTCCCTATCAAACACAGCTCTTCAAAGAGGGATTTACATTCCAGAAACTCAACCTATTATTGCTGCACAAGACCAAAAGCTCACTCATCATGGGAGATCTGCAAAAAGGACCCAGACAGAACATCTGTGAGACAAACCTACTGAGGAAGAAGAGTAAAAGCCACTTAGTGCATCCCCTGACTAAGCATTTAAGATTGCAGGTAGTAGATTTCATCACTAACTGAAATAGAAATAAAGCAGAGAAAATAGAGGGACAAAGGTAAGGTTTCAAAGCAAACAAAATCCTAAATTCCCCCTGCTACAGGTCACCTCTTTTTCAGCATCGTTTGTGCCAGCATTAAAGTTAGGAGCTGATTCAGAGAGAAGTAGCAAGCTTTAATACTAGATACCAGAGTCTAGCTCCATTATCAAAGCCAGGAAACTGAGGAGAAATAAGCCAGCAGAAATCTGAAGCACACACCAGAAGTACTGATAAGTTTCAAAATATAAAATAATTTTCCAAATTGAGAGGCTGTGCTCTAGAGTTTTCTCTACATTACCTCTCCAGCCTTCAGCAAAACATGAGGATAGGAACTGCTTACTGCAGGTAACAGAAAGAAGAAATGAAAACACCTTGGTGTGAACTTCTTTTTAAATTTCTCATTCACAGTTCAGAAATCTTCTTGAAGGGAGAATGTAAAAGGGCAGCCCCAAAGCAGTTGGCAGTTCCCCCGAGGGAACTAGGGAGATGGAGCCAACCTAAAAATCTGCTCTGAAAAAAGCTTACAGAATCAATCACTACAGAACTCTATAGTTCATTTTCAACTTTTGACTGCTCATTTAAAGCTTTCTTGTTATAAAACAAATTGATAGTATCCCTGATACCTCATTCTGGCCATGTTTGTTAGAAGTAAAGGTTACACTAGTGATTTTCTCATGATCAGCAGTTAGCTCTTGATAACAGACTTCAGAGTAACACTCCCCCCCCCAAAGTAGTTTACTTTGAAGCAATAGGATTTACAAATCTGGTTTGTTTCTTTAGCTTGTGAGTCAGTGCTCATTTTTTGCCAGTTTCCCACCCTACTGCTTTCACATGCATTAACAGTTTTAGAGATCATGGATGTCTAACACTAAAAGGCATGTGCAAATGGTATCACAATGCAACCACACAACTGTTCAAGTGAAGTCTTTCAGATACAGACATTTAAATGATGCTTCAGAAATAGAGTTCACAAGTGATCCTTATTTCCTAGCAGTTGCTACTCACTTTCCTTTCAAAGAGCATTTATTCTATTTCACTGTAATAGGCCATATGATTTGCAGCTTCACTGCTGCTCCCCTGTGCGGGCAGGCAAACCACCACGGATGGACAACGTGAAGCAGACAGGACGCACACAGATGCCGGGAGGGCAGAACAAAGAATCACAAGGAGTGGGGGAAAATAAACTATATAATGTCTGCTGCTTGGGAACATTAACTGGAACAAACAGGGAGGCCACCAACTATCATTACAAGCACATGTTCCTTTTGCAGTTGCAAGGAGAACTGCACACAAGAGGGGGCAGGGGATCTGCTATTAATCATATTATATTCATTGTTCCCTTGATGCTGCTGGCAGTGCTTCAGGAGACTCCCGCAATTCCCAGATCAAACTGCAGCGAGAACGGCAGCACTCCGCCAATAGCCCACACGGAGCCATCACAACCTCCTGTGCTATAACACTGAACTGCTTCTTGCCCTCAATTTTAAAAAACCCTATCACAACAGCCGAAGGCTCCTCTCCACCCTAATCTCTCGTTCGGAAAATGAACACGCCGCATAAATCCGATGAAACTATTTGCAAGAAGAAGACAGTAGAGAGGTGAAAACATCACCCTGAAGTAGCCCGGAATCAAGTTGTTCTGCTGGGGAAGAGTTCTGAATGTTATCTCTTAAGTAAGGTGCTGAGTGACTTCTTGATGAAGCGGCACTTACCATTCAATAAGCTGAACGTTCCAGCCAGACCTGCAGGCTGGTACCTGCGCCGGGACCCGGGTGGGAGGAAACGCTGCTGATGCACAAAGTAACCAAGTCAGCTATTCTTTTGTCAGCGAAACGACAGGCATGTTTAAGGAGAAAGAAACGCGGATTAACTAAATCTCATATTCATACTTCATTGAAAACGTAATGCTGCTTTAATTTGTCTGGTTTGGCACAGCTACAGAGGGAAGGTGAATTTTCTCGGCCACAGATATTTTTGATTTTTTTGTAACAATCTCCACACAGTATGGAAGTGACACACTCTGCCTAGGTCCAGAATTTGTTAGAGTCATCCTACCTAAATATAAATTGGTAACAATGGCTACCACTGGGCCTCTGACACTTTGCAAGCTGGCAATGATGTTGAGCTGGCACTACTTGTCCCCGGACTGAACAAACACATCCTTTTGTTTAATGAAGATACAAAAGAACAGAAAAAGTTACAGTTCAGAAACTAGGTTTTTAACACACCAACTTAGGAATGAAACAGTAATAATGAGACATTTCTACCCCGGATTTCAGTGAGGAGAAACCACTTCAATATTTAGAAAATATATATGCATAAGCAGCTTATTAAGCAGCAGAGCTCCAGCAGCCAGTGTGCCTAGCGTCACGCGTTCACTCCTCAGCCTAATCAGCCCCGATAGGCAGTATCCATTCTTTAATATCTGTGTATGTATGGTAATGAGGGAGTTTTGTTTTGTTGCTGTTGGTTTGGTGTCTTTCCACCACACAAAAAGCACGTTGGGGGTTTTGACAGAAACTGGACTCCATGTCTACTGATCAGTTTTAAGAGATAGCTGGCACTAGCAGTTTAGACGTATTCCACTAGCTGGACACGCAAACTACCCGCCTGTGCTCGTCCTCCCCCTTCCCTGGAGAGGCCGCATGCGGCACGGCACGATCACAGAGAATAAATACAGGAAAAGGGGGGAAAAAAGCCCTCAGCTCTTGGCAAGGGGAAGGCGTTCCACAAGCCTGCTCCGGGGTCAAAAGTTTACCGTGGTTTCAATTTCACCTTTCCGCAGCCAATGGCAGCGCGGCGGCTCAAACGGGCCGCGGGCGGCGGCGCGGCCCTTAACTCCTGCCCGCCCGGCACGGCCCGGCCCGGCCCGGCCCGGGGAGCGGCACTGCCCCGGGCCGCCGGCGGAGGAGGGAAGGACCCGCTCCGCTCCGCTCCTCTCCTCCCCTATCCGAACCGCACACGGAGCGCCCGGCAGCCTCTGCTGAGCTCAGCATTTCTTATGGCACGGCAGTGAAGGGGAAGGAGAGCTGTGCAGCAGCAGCACACCAGTGAGTCACAAGTTAAGAGCTGGAGAAGCGGGTCCCCTCACCCCCATTTTAGTTGAACACCAGGTCAGTAATCTAAGGGCAGGACTCATACGAGTCGGTATCAAAGCAGCACTGAGCTGTGACAGCAGAAAGACTGCACTGGCAAACAGGAAAGACTGACCTTGTGAGAGGATAAGGAGGGAGAGAGAACATCAGCACAGAATTGTCGGAAAGGATTCCGAGGGCAGTCAAGAGCTGCAGTGATTTACTTTGCTTCTTGTAAAACGAGGACTCGGCCCTGCCCTGGCATAAGGCTGGACAGCCCTAGGAGTACTGCTGCCCCCCAGCCAGTCCCCACGGTGCTGCTAATAATACTCGGCTTCAAGATGCTGCCTTCAAAACAAGTTGTCCCCTCCACCTACTCCAAAGATAGTCACTGAGTTTGTGACTCTTGAGTACAAAAATTATCAGGCCTTCAAGTCTTGCACAAGAAAACAAGTAATATGTAGCCACAGAGGTATAAAGTGGTCTAGACACAAAACGTTTCTAATAGTGTCTTGCTTTGGCATGGAAAAAGACACAATACATCTCAGTCACGATGTGTTTTAAGATTACAGAACTCAAGGAAGAACATAGAACAGGCTTCTTGTTCCACTGTACACCTCCATTCTGTATCAGTGATTCCATCATCTCCTAATCAATACTTCTGGTTTAAAATTTTAACACAGAATTATGACAAAAGCTTTCCTGAGCCAAAATATCATCACAAGCAGTGTTGTGGACTGGGGGACTTGGGGACTACTGACTCAGCTAGTCTGTGGTGGGGTATCCCAAAATCTGGGTTGGGATCAGCTTTATTCTGTGGGAGATTGATGAAAACACTGACAACCACAAATACTGAATGACACAACCTATGACTGTGTTTTGGCATCCACTTGCTCTTGGGAAGTCAATGTCAAATACACTTAAGCACAGAGAGCAACAGATTTATCAACCCTTCTTTGGCTTTGCCAACTACAAGGCAAGAGTACTAAAGTACTCTTCTTACGTGAAGATGTGAATGAAGAGTTCTCCATTTGGTGCAAAACCAGACAATATGAAGCAGCATCAAGAGACTGCATTAAGCATGTAGTTAAGACAAATTCAGTAGCAAAGTAACCTGAGTATGTTCAGTACAGGAGTAGGATTACACACAGATCTTGAAGTGAATGATTAGCAACCGTGACTTGATACCAAATAGAATAGCAAGTCATTGCCCCCACTTGCAGGGTAAGCAGCATGGAATTATCCATTTCAAAACAGGCAGCAGTCAAAGCAGGAAACAGTTGAGAACATGTACGCTAATTCAGACCTCCAACTCACTGCAGAAAGAATGACAAGAATCTGAATATAATTATGAAGAAGTAAATGAGTAAATATGCCATTGACACACACAAGAGTTTTATGCTGAAGATGCCAGTTAAAATAGAACTCAGTTTTCCAAACACTGAAACCAAGCAGATACAGATTGTTCAAGACAATGCACATGACAATCTAAGAGGAAAAAACCAAACCCACATTAGTCAGGTGGCAGCTATTACTAATTCTCCAGAAAAATGCAGTTTGAAAACTGGTAAATTATCACAGTACCTCAAAGATTTTCACAGCACTTCGTAAGGTTGAAAGATATTCTGGGCTCAGCCCTCCACACAGGTCCCAAGAAAGGATAACAATACTCTTATGAACAGCAATGACTGCTTTAAATACTGCCAACAGAACTCTTGACACAATTCACAGAACAGTTTTAGGCAGCAAGATAATCATGCAAACCTCTTTAAAACCTGCTTCAGGAATGGTCAACTCGATTTAAGCGCAGTCAATGGAAATGGACTTCCAGCATGGTCAAACAATGGTTTCTAGGCTTAGGTAGATTCCTCCTCAATGTATGCAAATAGGCATAGCAGCTCAGTACAGCTACTATGAGGTTAAGCTTAATGACTTGAGAGCTGCTAACAAAAGATGCAGTAAAGTGATTAAAACAATCATCAAGTCAGAAAGCTAAAGACATCATGAGAGTCTGTTGATTGAGATCATGCTCCACTACCAAGCTTTTTCTACTCAAGTTCAAAAATGTTAAGACACCAAGGAAAATGCTGTCAAATAATGCTCTATTTTCATGGCTTAGCCAGGCTAAAATACAGTTTTACCAATGGTAATTTAAGATTTAATTATAGTTATATAAAGCTATTTTCCTCTCTAAAAAGAACAGTTCAGCTTTGTTGTTTTATCTTCTCTAAATACCACCCCATGTTACAGAAATTCTTTTAAATTGAGATATCATAAATAAACTCCCGGTTTATAAGATGGCCTCATTTTAAAAGAAAATGGATGCTATAAAATTTTACATCAAGTCAGCATGTTACCAAGAAGCTTTTCTGTGTGTTCTGAATTTGATTAATACAAGCCAAGGTCACTTCCTGAAAGATGCCTACCACTGCAGCTGCAAGCAAACGAGACTACTCTGAGCTCAAGAGCTGGGGGATGGGAAGATGACACTAGAAATTTCCAACACTGCCTCCAAAAATACACTAATTACAAAACTTGGGTAATATTTAGAAGTATTTAGTTAATAAGTTACTTATGTGGTGATCCCGTAAAGCCCGAGTCTGTATAATCACTTTCTGAAGCAAAAAACAAGAGATTCACAATGATGCACCAGTATGTCTGCAAAAAAATGAATAATTCTGACGACCCTTTACTAAGCTTTATGCAATTCCCTTGAAAATGTATTATTTTTACTATGTACACTTCATTATGCAGCTCATGGAGCTAGTTAAGAGTCTGCCCTTGAATTAACTGCATGTCTCAGTCCTACGGAGACTGAGAGGCTCCACCCAATCTACACTGTGTCCTATTCTGAAGCCATTTAGGAAAAACACGTTTCAGGCAAGCATGCAAGCTCCTTCTCAAAGTCCACAGCAAGCATTTTTCCAGATTCTGAAGACTACACCTATAGTTTACAAAACCAATTAAAAATTAGCTGGTTTTCACCTGAAATTTTAAGGCTGTTTTAACAGTTATTACCAAAACACACCACCTTCACATTTTGCATGCAGCCAGAGGTAGTTTTTTTTCCATTCCCAGATTCAGTTAAAGCTTACACATCAGGAAAGTAAGAGCCACGCCAAACAAAATAGATTCTTTTCTGCTTTTTCTGTGTATAAATAAAGATTCTACAATTTGGAGTACCAAACAGGGGGGTGGAGCACATTGCTGAAAAACCACACACCAACACGCATTTCCAGCAGGGCATCTGTTAGTCTAGGAAGGGGGCTGAAGCAACATTATTTATGAATACACACATACACACACACATACAATTTAATATACTTCATCTTTAAAACAACCTTCATGCACCCAACATTGCAACTGAAGTTTCATAACAGGCTAAAGTTAAGAGGATCTCCTGAAAGATAATTTTGACAAACTAGTCTGTAAAAGGAAAGAACACTGCTGGTTTCGGGTGGGCATCTCTGCCTGAAATAGGCAAATACACTAAAGCATATCATTACCTATGCAGGCACAGTTACTGCCGTGGTTAAGGATGCCTAACATTTTCCATCACAGAAGTCTGTTCTAATTCTTTAATGACTGTCTCACACCCCTCAGAATTACTTTTTTGTGGAAGACTTGCATAAAATTGGTTCAGACGTTTAAAAACAGTGGAGAATTCCACTGAACAAAATATAACCTTTTATACAGTCCAAGAAGTTGAAGCTTGAAGAGAAACTGATCAAACGTCTGAACAAGCTAAATTTCATCTTGCTGCTCCGATGAAGGTATCTGTACAGACAGTAAGTGCTTTTAAAGCCTTTGAACATGCTCAGTTTTGTTATAAACCACTTGCCAAGACCCTCAAGTATTTTATCTAACCAAGTTGGCTTTGTCGCTGCACAGCTCCTCCATGCTGACAGGATAGAACATGCTTTATCACCATATTACAAAGACCAAGAGCAGCTTTTCTATAAACCTGCCAGCTCTGAAGCAGTCCAAGTGCCTGGCAGCACAGGAGCAAGTGAGCAGAGACCTTTGCTAGGTTGTGCTGTCCCACCCATACACAGCATCCACAAAACAGGAGGCAGCAGTGGGATCAAGGCAAAGGCCACCTTTGTGTTCCAGAAGAACCCAGTTGAAACTGCAGCTGGAGGTCTCAGCCCATAGTGCTCAAAGATTCCTGCCCCTCTAGCAGCCAGCCCCTGCAGCACACTCGCTCACTCCAGTAACCAAAGCAGCCTCAATCAGCTCTGTGGGATTCCAGATGACAACCTTGCTGGCAAAGGTCAGAAATTTCCTCATTGCAAATTATACTACTTTTTCCATATGCTTTTAAAGGCACAAAAAAAAGTTATGCTGAAAATACTACGGTTGTGAGATCATTCCAAAACAGTAAATAGTATCAACTTCAACTCTCAACACTTTCTCCCTTTAACCCTCGCTGCAGACACGAAATTAAGCCCTCTGCTGTGTGAGACAGGCACCATAAGCTCACAGCAAAGACTACTCCACACTTGTGTCTATTGTATCATCTCCAAACTGTGTTACTATTTCAGCAACCCTGTTCACTTTTTTATAGTGATAGGTAATGGTCTCAGAGAACTGAAGCCTATCAAGGATCTGTATACTAATATGGCCTTTGCTCACTATGGGTACTTAGGGAGTTTCAGTGACATTCACATTAGAACACCGAGGGGTTTCTCCCGTGACAAGTAAACACTCATACAGACTTGTCTTGATTACAACAGATCATAATCTGTCCGATTAAGAACATTCACTTAGAGTAGACTTTAAACTGACATTTCAATCACTGATTTAACTGTTGGAAATACACCCATCACAAGGAGGATCACAGGAGCAAGAAAGCAATAGTGTCTGTAAATCACACTTGTCTCAGAAACAGTTTGCCAGTCATCAGGGGCAGTACTTGAAGACATCTAGTCATGTGTTTGCACAAGAACTAAGCTATAGAATTAATGCCAATAAATGTACTATTTTACACTGTAAATGAACTAATTTTAATCAAAGCTATGGCTACATTACCATTTTAAAAATGTAGATTAATATTCTGAAAAAGTGCCTGAGTACTGTGGAAGGCATCTGTCTGCCAGGGGTTTCCATATTACACACAGAGACTTACAGAAACTGGCTTCAATGGGAGTTAAATGTCTGGTGTGTTAAGAGCACCGTTGAGAATTCTACTTGGTATCTCTTTGCCTCAGCTACTAAAATAGCTATTTTTTTTAATTTATTGAAAACCATACATCCCCTGTGCTTTTAAATCTAGATCTTGTTATTCACTGATCTAATAATGAAAGGTCTGTTAATGAAGTTTCCTGAGGTTCTGGCATAACTAGATCCTCAAATTTGAGACTACAAGATCAGAGATAGAAAACAAAAGAAGTTACTGAAGAATGGGAATCAAAATGTTTTAAAGTTTTCCATGCATACCATCGGTACTTATACATAATTTATTGCATTGTAAGGAGTAAGTACAGCTACTTAATACAAAGACACTTCTAAAACACAGTTTGACCTTGAAATATGGAAATGTTCCTAGCTCAGTGCTGCAATTAAAACCTAATTAAGTTTAGGTGTACATACGTACACTTTGAATGGCTGCAAGCAGTGTTGATTTAGTTCAACACAAATGCTACCTTTCCAAATTTGAAGTGACAGTTGCCTGTCTACAGCATACCAATAAATCTAAGCATTTCATTAGTTAAAAATATCCTTTCCTTTTTTTTTTTTCCATATGCATGACTATATTTCATATTCATAGTGACCAGAGCTTAGTATAGTACCTTCAGCCCGACTTCAAAGTGAAGGCAGAATACGATCAGGTTCATTTGTGTCTCCACACTAAAGTTATGTCATGATATTTCAGATGCTGCCATTCAGGGTGTGTCAATGGCTATAACACAGAGCATCAGTTAAAATTTACTGCACAAAACAAAGCTGCAATGTTATTTTGCATGTCACTGGTAGATTCGTATCTTTGATTTCAGGGACCAATTATTGTAAAATTAAGCTAAAACAGATGAGGAAAAACCCTGAAGGTTGGTGTCTTTATTCAGTGCTATGCAAAACAGAAAAACAGCTCTTGAAGAAATATTACAGACTGGAAAGTCACAGAGCCTCCTCAATGCATAGAAAATAAAAGGGCAAGAGGTAAACTTTACTGTCTGCAACAAGTGAAATTCTAGTTTTCACATACTGGTTGAATACAGGAACCAGTTCCAGCCAGCATGTGGAACCTCTACCCTAAGACACCTTCAAAATTGACTAAACAAAACTCAGACGAACCATCTCTAACTTTGTTTGCAGTGTTAGGATTGATGCTAGCATCACTGCTCTGACTGTCACTAAAACACAGATAATTATGTACTGCATCCACTGATTACCTGGTATCACTGTAACAAAGGGCTAGTAAGGCAAGAGAGTAAATTGATCCTACTTTGTCTTAAGTTAAGGTGTATTACCACATACTCTTTAGTACTGATGTAAGTAGGTATGCTTTATTAATCTCAGGTACTCTTTAAATTTTGCATACATCCATCAAAACTCCCATCTTCTCTGACCACAACATTAATTCCTATTATCAAGGATTGTTTTTTTTCTCCATTTATGAGAAAAAGCAGCATGCTTTTGAATAAGACTCTCAGTGCCCTCTTGTTGTTTGGAGGGTTTTTTTTTTTGTCCAAACTTTTCTGTTCTTGACAAAGAATTCTGATTGCATAAAAATCTTACACTTCTCATTTTTCTAATGTTCTGTTAAAGCAGCAATACCTTCACTTTCATTAAAAAGACATTTTGCAACTAATCTCACACCAAGCTCCCCAATATTCCTGTGTCAGGCAAAAAATCAGATTCGCTCATGACAACAGAAAAAACTGGCACTTCTCAAACACTGATGTTATCTGCAGAACTCTCCAAAATGACACCACCAACATTAACATAGAAATTCTGAGTAATTTTAGGCAGATTTGCAGCCATTCTAGAAGTTAGCACAAGAGGTGAGTGACTGCCAAAACCAGAAGAAGGGATCACATCCTTCTCCTCGAGGTGTCAAAAATACATTCGTGATGGTTTGTTTCAGATCCAGTTGCTTTCTTGTTTGCAGCTAAATGGCTAAGTAGTTGTGTGGTTTCATAACATTAGGAAGCAATTTCACGTATTTTTACATAATGCACTGGAAGAAGCACCAGGAGAGAGCTGTTAATTTTTACTAGTATTTTTTCTTACATGCAGTGGATCTTCAGTTCCCATATGAGGGGACAGACTGAATTTTATTCTATATTCAATAAAACCCTAAGCTGGGGTACCACTGCTTGAGTATTTGTTTGCCAATGAGACATTCAGGATGCATCCACCACAACTTAAAAACTTGTATTCTCCTGTACAACACCTCCATGTCATTCAGCAGTTTAATTCAAGGTTCAACTTCATGCTATGCTTTAAAGACAGTCATCAGCCACACCACTGCATTGGGAGGTTTTTATACTAGCATCTGGTAAGCATATCAAACATGGCAACTGATTAGCACCAGTCATGCACTTATGTCATACAACTGGAGTATATCAGCTATACAGCATGGTCAATTCAATGTGTTTTCTTGTCAGTAAACGCTACACTGTATTTGTCCAGTTAAGCGACCTCCTATTACAGTACTTCACACTTACACAGGACTCTTAAAAGGAAGGGAAGTCATGTTCAGGTACACCTCAGTCAGAACCTTACATTCTTGAGCCCTGATGAAGTTACATATATCATCTCTAGGCATGGCATAGTTTTTATATTTTGTTTTCAAAGCCAGTAAGCATTGTTAATGTACCTAACAGTCCATTAAAAGTTCAGAAAGCTACAAAACCTTACATACACTTGAGCTTTCACCAGTAGCAAGCTTACTCAGTTATATTCTCATATAGATGAAGCCTATAAATGGTAGTGTACATGCAGTAACAGGATAAACACAGCATACCATGGAGGGAACACAACAGCATACAACACAAGTCTGATGTCATTAATTCTGTTTTACAGAATACAAATGTTGTCATCTAGGTTTCTTCCACTGCAAGTAGATTTACGACAGACAACATACTTAGTGTCTCTATCCAGTCATGAGCAAAAGTCATTTATCCCTTCTTTCCACCACCTATTATTTACTTCAGTGTGGCATCTGCAAACCATTGCTTAGGAATTCTAACATTTTAATGAGCACAGCCATCTGAGACAAACAGATTATTTTCTGAGCTTTCAAGAGATTATACTCCAAAGGTTTTCCTTCCACTGTCATTTTCTTCATTTTGCTTTAGCCTGACCTTATAATAAAGTGGTTGATCGTATCAACAAGAGATTATTCCAAAGGAGGTGCTTCCCTTTTTGAGACCAAAATCCCGCTGAATAGAACATCCAGACAAGTTTCACTACTCTCCAGCAAGAAGTATAGAGATTGATACACCAATTCGTTTGGGTACAGAAGCCTAAACAGGTCACCCCAGAAGGTACAACAAAAAAAAAAAAAAACAAACCCTAATAAACACCAGTGAGTGGCATCATATCCACTCTGGGCCTAAATCAGTTTTAGCTAAGATATCCCATTTCATCACCATTGTTTTAAATGAACTATTTTGAGTGAAGGATCCATATCACTAGTTACCTCAGAAAGAAGAATCAACAGTACCAGTGATACAGAGAATTAAAAACTAAAGGCAGATGTACACACAGAAGGATACTACTACTCCATCCCACACCTTTTAAGAGCAACATTATTCACTTGCACAAGGATCCTCCAAAAGCCTATGTATTATTAAATCCAGTCAATATGTACTAAGGGACAGGGGATACTATGCATTTCCTCAAGTTTAAGGGAGGCAGAGGAGAGCAAACTATACACCATATTAATACAGAACATAAACTACCTCTTTATTTCTAAGGAAATGAAATTTTCTCCCTTTTCCTAACCCCTTAAATATCAACTTTTGATCTGGATCAGTTCTTATAAATCAAAGCAGTCCTGGACATTTAAGTCTAACAGCAGACTTACCTAGTACAGTGTTCTCTCCAACAGAAGCCAGTAGGAATGCCTAGAAAGAAAAAAGGTAAGGATATGAGTGTGTTTCAGCACAGTCTCAAACTTTACAATCTAAAGCTTGGGAATTTCCTGGTTCAAAAGGAGTGAGTTTCCAAGCAGCTGGATTCCTCTGCAATATACATTCATTTTTGAACCCCTGAAAATTCATACAGCTAAAATATTCTGTGCCAGTCAGTTCAGTGGTTCAGCTCTACACTATGTGAAAGTATCACCTTTTTATTTTTAACTGCCATCTGATAATAAGAAGGAGGAAGAGAATAAATGAAATGACTGAAGAGGAAAACGCTTTCTTCCTGTTGATTTTCCATGACACTTGTGATTATTTTGTATAGATCCGCCTTGCTCTCTCAAGCCAAATAAAAAAAGGCAGATAAGTGCTGGCTTTGATCTTAAAAAACAATACAGGGAAAGATAAAGTCCACTGTACTTTTTTGATACTGCATAGACCACAATTACTTACATTCAAGAGGAAGGCATAACTGTGTAATGATAGAGAAGTCTGTATTCTTTACTGATAACTCGCAACACACTTCTTCAATACTACTTTGCACTGGTTTGTCATTTTGACAGAACAATTAGTTCAGGTTTTGTTACTTACTTTTTTTTTAATTTTTTCTTTTTTCTTTTTTTTTTTTTTTTTACAGAGTGGAAGAAAATTTGGAAAAAAAACCCCAAAACTGTATGTTATAACAAGCTGCTTTTCCCTTCAGTACATCAGCAGGTACAAGACACAAGCATCTCTCTAATAAGAAGTCTCCTAAATCAAGTGACGGCAATACACACAGTCACTCACCCAGAAGTGAAAGCTCCCTTAAATCACCATTGTTTCTTCTTCAGTGACCACCCAGTGACTGTAATTATTACCTGTAGTTACCAAATCTACATTCTTACAGGACAAGAATAAAAGAGCAGAGGTAAGCAAGCCACTATTAAGACCTAGTTCCAGAACAGCAAAAATCAGAGAGGCTTTCTTTTAGAGTTTACTAAATCTTCATGCAAGAAGCTCCACAGAGTTATTTTAGTCAAGATCAGTTTTATGTCTATAAATTAACAAACTTAACAGATAAGTAAAAAAAAATGAATTTACAGTAAGCAGAATAAAGAAAGATCTATGTAAAATCAGGCTCAAAGAGCACTGGAAACTTCTGTAAGGCTCTAGTAACAAACTGCATATAGAAAAATATCTGATCTGCCACACTGGCTACATCCAAAGCCCAAGTAAATCAAATGAGTTTGGTTTAGACTTTGACAATAAACAAATTTCAGTTGTCTTATGTCCTCAACAATATATTTTGCCTTTAGAAAAATAGTCCTATTAAGACTTACAAATCCCATTTCCAATCTTGAACTTTGCATCAAATTTGTAAAGAGACATTTAGATAAGATATGCACAATGTAAACAAAGCAAGGACAGCAACCTGATTTCACAATACACAGCTTATTTCAATACTTTTAATCAGTGAGAAACTAAGTGAACAATACACAATTCACAATACAATCCTTGTAAAAGCTGGAAAAGATATTAAGGTTCATGTTAAGTTCAGCGTGCTCTATTTTTAACTTTAGTCAAGTTCCTTCTCATTAGCAGTAACTTAATATTGGAGAAAGGACTGGAGCAGCTAGGAAGTTAAATGTAGAAATTTGGGTATTTTAAAAATCAATTTTAGCAACAACAAACAATTCAATTACTTAGGCCTGGACACCTAATGTAATCCTCCATTGTCAGAATATGCCAAATCAAGGCTTACAAGTGGGTTTAGAAAGTAGCAGTTGATGCTTGCTATTCTTTTTTTATGATCAATGTGTGCTTCATAAGTTTAATTCCAAAATAAAACAAACAAACAAACTCAAAACCACAAAACTAAACATACACACAAGAAAAAGCACCCCAAAGCCACACTAAAACCCCACACAGCAAACCAAGCAAGTTCTGGATCCCATTTTTCTCCAATTCACACACTAGAGTAGTCTTCACATCCATATAGTTTGACAGTAACAAAAGAATTCTTTAACATACCCTTTAAATAGTGAAATTCAGCACACTGCTGTAAGACCTGCTGAAGATGGGTTTGAAAACATTTCACAAGACCAAAACAAACCTAAATCTCGTGACTTACTAGGAAAAAGCAGAGAGTTTACATAATAGTGAACTGAAAGACAATGCCTTTGAAAACAAGCCCAAGACTTCTGCATTTCAAGGATGCTAACAAAGAGGGAAGAGGCATGACCATCTGCTTCTCTTTAAGAGATAACAAACTGGTTTTGAGCACTCCTGTATGTGTGAGCACCTGTGTCACATGACAGATAACCTTGTTTAGAGGCCAGAACTCTTTCTAGAAGTGTAAGGCATTAAGAACTGCCTGTTTTTCCAAGAGATAGTTAGCTGTAGCAGAGTTCATGACACTTTCATATGCAAATGACAGACACTGAAGTCTTTCAGATGACTGCTAGCTAAGCAGTGAATTTGTGGCAATCTCCATGTTATTTTACTCCGTGGAAGAAATAACTTACTTTCTCCAACAGGATTAAACTAACTTCTGCCAATTCTGACATCAGTAACTTCTCTGCTATGTCATGGTAAATTGTAGCTAATACAGAACTTAATATTTCCAAGATGACAGTAATATCTTTGGAGCTAGAACGATAGAGGAATGTTGTGGTGAACTCTGACTGGAGACAGTTTAGTCACATCTGGATATATGGCAGCAAAACCAAGATAAACAAATTATCCCGAATGGAAAACAACCAAAGGATCTAATTCCAGAAGCTGTATTTTCTGCTTATCTAAAATTCTTAAAGCACTTAAGTATTTTTCGTTTTATCTCACTCTTGATCTGTGCTTTGTCCTTCTGTTTCTCTAGCTTTTGGACAGAGATAGGATCTAGGACTGCAAGTCTCGAGTGCATGGAGTGAAACAGATTCAAGATAATTCCACATTCTAGCAGGCTTTGTCAAGAAATTCTTCTTGCACTTAGAATGAGGAAAGTACTGCTAAGATATGTGCCAAGCAAAAAATCTAAGCTGATTACCAACGCAGGTAAAAAACTTTACACCTTAGGCTTAGTCTAGACTTGCTTCCAAAAAAAGTGCCAGCGGTACTTTTTGTTTGGGGTTTTGTTTCTGGTTTTAATCTAGCTTTTTTGGTCAAGTCTACTAGGTGTATGCTCTCATAAATGAGTTAAGAAAGTTTAAATATTAAAGCACTGCATCTGTTCTGCAAAACATGTTTACAATACTGTTTTATGTAACAAATTTCACTGCAAGTTCCTCCAGCTATGAAATACCAGCTCCCAACTGACTGACTGTGGCCAATCTTGTATGAAAAACTTTGGCTACTGCTTCATTGTGCTCCATGCCTCCTTAGGTTCTTGAACAGAATACTGAAATGCATGAGGACTTCCCATGCGCAGTACACACAGAAAAGTCAGAGCAGTTTCCAAAATCCCCACTTTGGAGGCAAGGCCTTTAATTAAGCATGAAATGCTAAAAATGCTACCTTAATATACCAGGCACGCTAGAACATGCCACTTTTCAGCTGTATTCTTTTGTGGGGTTTTGTGGGTGGAGTTTTGCTTTGGTTTTACACTCACCAATAGCCCTAGTTGTATCTTTGTTTCAACTGACACAGCTAAGTCTCTCCAGGGCTGTTACTGATCTTTTTCCACTGTTGATGCTATGGACTATCTGTAATTCTAGGAGACAAATATTCTATTTCACGTGGTTATTTCTGTTGGCAGGCTGGGATTTTTTGTTGGTTTTTAACAATAACAGTACATTAAGACCTGAAGTGTCTTGCTAACTTTCTTTGGGGTGGATGAGAAGCCTGGAAGATTTGCAGGTTTTTTTATTATTCCAGAAAAAAGCAAGTCTAGACTGGTTTGGAATTACTAAATAGCAAGGATCCATTATAGAAGAAACTTTCAGAGGTGTGAGTATGACTATAGGAATCTAACCTTTTGTCAAAATACATTAGAAAGTTGAAACAGCCTTACTGCTACAAAGAAAAAAATGCTTCTGAAGTGGCTCAAGCCACTACTGTAGCTAAGCTTGGGTCTATTTTGGGGATAGCCAGTAAATATACTTGGAATAAAATACTACCCTTGTCTAGGATCTTAACTCACCTGCTTTTGTTAGAAGCTATCAACTAGCTGCATCCTCAAGCAATCTCTAACAGCTGTGGAAGATGAGACTCTTTCTCTCATGAACTCTTGGACAGTTCTTAAATAGGAACACGATACTGTAAAACACCATAAGAAGCTCAGGTGTAAGGCTGACCCACAAATTGAGCCTGATCACTTCTGGAAAACCCTCAAGTGCACATCAAGTGAAAAACAAACCTAATTTTTCTCTTAAACAGATAATTATATCTGCTCTACAATGGTTTCTTTTAATACAATTTGCATGAAAAATCCTTAGGTAGCTTTGAAGTTACCTTTTACCAGCAGCATAGCCAAGGTGTTGCAGTCAGCAAGAATTTAGTTTACAGTCCTGATAAACTTCCCCTGGAGCACAGCACAGAGCCCAGTGCAAAGCCCTTCTGTGGTAAGGCACGTAGGGGATTGCACAGACAGCTCTGGGGTGATAAGCCTGTACCAAGTATGTCCCTAGTAGTTGGTGATGGAAATACCAGCCCTGTGGGGCTCAAATTCTCTCTCAGTAAATACCTCCCAGCGTGCAATTTCTTCATGGCCTGTGTAAGACTTGTTATTTTGGAGACAACAAAGTGCTTGTATATGCCACTACTTCATATAATGAGGAAATATCCTGGAGACCTCTGTTCTGGGGCACCAGTGAAAATTATTCTTTTGTTCTGGCTTCACACTATAGCAATGGATACACTAGTATTTACTGTAATGCTATAATGTGTGGCAAAATTTGAACAGACTGCTTACTTTGAAGAAAATGATAGAGACTTAACAGGAATGCCTTAAAAAACAATCTTAATAATACAGATTTTCCTTAACTCCCTCTTACCAACAGTTTGAATGTACAACTTTTTTTCCACCCTCTTTACTAGAGTTTAGGCATGTTTTACAGAAGCAGAAAGAGACTGGATTACTAACCCAATATCCTTAGCCCTTCCGTTTTCATTCCCTCCTTAAGTATATGTATATCTTGTTATTCTAGAAATAGAAGTCCCAGCTCACCCATCATTTCTGTGCAGCACAAGTTATACTCCAAAGACGGAGTTCCTTGGCTTCTGTGGACAACTACTATTGAACCTACTTGTATAAAAATTCTAGCCAATCCCAACTCTCACAGATGAGACTTCAGTCTTGGTTATGTTTACTTCAAAACAGACATCTCCATTTCTAGAGAATGGAATCAAATCTAGATCATGCCATGGGAAGTCTGTCCCACAGCTCCAGAGATGTTAACAGATATGATTATCTGCAAAGTACTTCTTAGCATTTGATATAAAAATCACACACTTGGAAAATACCAACATTCCCCAAACCTACAAACTAATCAGAAGTTAAAAACAACAGTTGTGTGTGGGAGACCAGCTCATACATGTTTTTGAAAAGAAGCTACAAGAGCTCTGTTCATCCTAAAAAGCAAGAAAAGATATTAAATTGCTGACTGAATACATTAAGTTCTTAAAACAAGAGCTTACCACTTTTCAAAAGAGGTTTGAGATGTAGTCAAACATAATATCAACTTCTGAATCTAATGGCTGCTTCTGTTGCTCTCATAATACCATTTTCATCCAAGAACTTATGCAAGTGTTAAGAAGAAAAGCAAGTTTAAATCCAAAAATAAACCAAACAAACACAAAGCCACATAAAAACATGGTGGCCTTTTACCTGTCAGGTAACTACCTAAGCAAAGGAAACAGTACTTCGTCAGCCGTCTATGATGGGGCTACAGAACTGATGGACAGGGGTAGAGCAGTTGATGTCATCTGCCTGCACTTGTGCAAAGCATTTGACACTGTCTCACGTGACATCCTTGTCGCTAAATTGGAGAGACATCAATTTGATAGGTGAACCACTGGGTGGATAAAGAAGTGGCTGGGTGGCCGCATGCAAAGAGTTGTGCTCAATGGCTCAACGTTCAGGTGGAGACCAGTAACGAGTGGTGTCCCTCGGGGATCAGTGTTGGGACGGGTCTTGTTCATCATCTTTGTCAGTGACATGGGCAGTGGGATGGAGTGCACCCTCAACAAGTTTGCTGATGACACCAAGCTCTGTGGCTCCGTTGATATGTCGGAGGGAAGGAATGCCATCCAGAAGGACCTTGACACACTTGTGAGGTGGGCTGATGCCAACCTAATGATGTTTAACCATGACAACTGCAAGGTCCTACACTTGGGTCAGAGCAATCCCAGGCACAGCTACAGGTTGGGCAGAGAAGACATTCAGAGCAGCCCTGAAGAGAAGGACTTGGGAGTGTTGATCGATGAGAAAATGAACATGAGCCAGCTTCAGTGTGCATTTGCAGCCCAGAAAGCCAACTGTATCCTGGGCTGCATCAAAAGGAGAGTGACCAGCAGGTGGAGGGAGATGACCCTGCCCCTCTACTCTGCTCTTGTGACACCTCACTTGGAGTATTGTGAGCAGTTCTGGTGTCCTCAACCTAAAAAGGACATGGAATTGTTTGAACAAGTCCAGAGGAGGGCCACGAGGATGATCAGGGGGAACTGGAGCGCCTCCCGTATGAAGACAGGATGATAGAGTTAGGGGTGTTTAGCCTGGAGAAGAGAAAGCTGCGTGGAGACCTCATAGCAATTCTGAAGGGGGCCTATAGGGATGCTGGGGAGGGACTCTTCATGAGGGACTGTACTGAGAGATAACGGGTTCAAACTTAAACAGGGAAAGTTTAGACCGGATCTGAGGAAGAAATTCTTTACTGTAAGGGTGGTGAGGCACTGGAATGGGTTGCCCAGGGAAGTTGTGAATGCTTCATCGCTGGCTGTGTTCAAGGCAGAGTTGGACATAGCCTTGGATGACATGGTTTAGTGGGAAGTGTCCCTGCCCATGGCAAGGGGGTTGGAACTGGATGATCTTAAGGTCCTTTCCAACCCTAACTATTCTACGATTCTAACCAAGTTTTACTCTAGTGGATTCTCGTTATACTGCATGCATAAAATTGAATCTCTTGTAACCTCAGACATAAGATCAACTTCATGGTCAGCCCTTTCTCTAGCCTTCTCTCTGAATCACTGTGTGTTAGACTGAAAATGCTAGTAACTGTAGCTGACATTCTCTATGTCCACAAGGATTTAGATGTATGAATGCATCTGGATGGCTCATAAAAGAAACACTTAAGTATAAATCTGAATTCTCAACATAAGTTTTCACCATTGTGTTTGAATTTTCACCAATGGAGGCAGTGATTTTTGCACCATAAGCTTCTCGTTTGGTCACCAATTCTGATTTAAGTTCTTCAGCTTGTACAGGTTCTATTTTCTGTTTTCCTTTTAAATAAGACACACAATTGATACTAGACTACTTACAATTTACATTTAAACTAAAATACACCCCTCCATGATGCTAACAGTCTTCAAATATCTGATGAATAAATACATAGAGTAATTACAGAGAATGCTTTCCTTCAACCCAAAAATAAAATACTGCTTTGCATCCCTGTTGTTGCTTTCTCAAAGCAGGATGATCATTTCCTGAATTGTTTGGTGTAGATATTTTGCTTAAGCAGCAAGCTCTTCAGGCTACAACTGATGAGTGACCTTGAGACAGCTCTTAGAAGGCAGTTGCCATAGTAACACCACCACAAATGTGGTACATCCTCAGCTGACACCACCAATCTGGTGCAACAGATCCATAATAAGTACATCTACCGTGTACTAGTGGCTCAATATTTAAGGAGGAAGTTACTAGATTATATTTTTTTTCTTTTAGAATAATTTCCAAACCCTCTTATGCTGTGGCAGTCACTGGTTACTCTGTATAAATACAAGTGATTAAAGCTACACAAGTCCAAGCAGGGCAAGAGTTAAATAAATTATGCACTGCTGAAAGTTAAAGCTACTGAGTGAGTTAATCCAGAGAGCAGACTTTGGTCCAGGAAATGAAGAAAAACCTTACAAAAGCACATAGTAAGAGAGAAAGTTTGTCTTTTCTCAGATTCTCTAATACAAATAAACTTTATGGAGCCATGCTGTTTCAAACCTACAGCAAAATGCAAGCACAATGGATTATTTTTTCATGCCAGAATACTGTTAGTCTCACCTGTGCAACCTCATCACCCTGAATAAACTTTCAAAACAACCTGGCACTACGGAATAGTTTTGCCCCAAAACTTTTTCTCTATCTAGAATGTTACTGGACCACGTAAGCTCTGAAAGAGTAACAGAAAGGTGAATCATTACTGATGTGTCAAAAACGAAATGTCTAGATAGAGTTGTAGTTAACAGAAAGGTTCAGTAGAGCCACTTCAGTGCAAAGTTAAAGGATTAAAAAACAGATTAAGGCAGTTCATTGCAACAGCTACCAGACATTAAAGTTCGCTTTAAAATTAAGCTGCAGTTTAAGACCCATCTTTTTCTTAAACTCAAACCAGCAGAAAAGTCAATTACATCAGTTTCATAGTTTGCTGAAGCTCAAGAGATTCTATTACAGGTAAAGCATTTGTGCATTCTAATTATAAACAAGAGTTACTACTGCTCTGCCTCTGGTAAAGTCAGCTCACTTCATGGCTTTGCCCCTCTCATAAGAGAAAACATTTATTGACATTCCATATGAGTGGAATCTATGTCAGAAAGAGTTAATTCCAGTTAGAAGGGAAGTTAGGCTTTTGGACACTCCAATCTTAAAGAGTCTGGTCCACAGTTAATATGGTCAGTCAAGTACCTGCCCTGAAACCTGGCCAAGGAGCTCCTGCATCCAGAACTGTAACCTAAAGGTATACAGAAAGCAGGAAAGTAGTTCAGACAATACCAAGCAGACATTGAACAGGGCCCTAAATCAAAAAAAAACCCTATAAAATTATTTTCTGCAACTGTGTGTTATAGTACAATTAGCAATCAAGAGTTCAGCTGTGCTGCTTTTGGAGGTTTGGAAACACTGCCACCTTGACTCAAAAAGGTATTGAGATTGACAATTCTGTCCATTACTGATATATGCAACTCTTCCCAATTCCATCACTTGCGTGAGGCTGCAGGTAAGATGGCAATATTATAAACTGACCTGTGCCCTAACAATTTGTGTGCAGGCATTGACAGGTTCCTTTAGAACAAGTATTCATATAAACATTAAATATGTTTCTATTTAGCAATAGCTTCCTACAGTAAGCATACTTTTATCAGAGTACAATAATTTGCCTTCATCTGTTGCACACAGCTGTTCAGGTGCTCAATTTCTCCTACACTCAGTACCACTTGATGCGTTTGTTTCGAGAACAGTTACAGGAACTCCATCCAGTTTACATCTGAGTACAACTGTGGCTGTTCTAGTTGCATCTCACCATGCCCTTGCACTAGTACTGGTGTTTGTGCAACCACGGATAAGCTGGCAGCCAGTAGCTGTCTGGTGGATTTGTTTGGGCACAGGGTTCATACTTTTGTTGGGTTGATGAGCAGGAGGGAATGGACAATTTTCAGTTAAACCTCTTTGGTGACTGCAAAAGCCTCAGTCCCAGAGCAAGGAGAGGTAACAGAAAGCCAGCACAATAGCCCTGACTTGGCTTGAGAGCTACGGAAGTATACCACACTGCCTTGGAAAGACAGCAGTCCACAGGGTACGTTTGAAGTGTTCTGGGGTTATATTTTGAATTAATACTACAAAGAAGTCAGTTTGTTGGGATGTTGCTTGCTTTTTGCACAGTATGCCACCTTAGCTCCAACTCCAGCATTTAAGAAAGAATACCCAACCAAAAACACCAAACCAAAACTAAACCCATATTAAAGGGTTTTTTAGGCCCTAACCTAAAAGAGCATAAGTCAACAATAAATATCGGTACTGACAGAAAGACAAGGCACATTCAACACAGGGAGTGCTCTGGATCTTGGAGAAAGGTCAGGGAGCATTTTGGTAAACAAGAACAACTTAAACAGAAAAGAGCTTCAAGGTAGACAAATGAGGTTGAACCTGCAGATCCTTTCAGTTTGATTTTCAACAAGGTACCTGAAGGTACAATCATTTTATAAAACATCATTAAATATATTTTTAAGTTAACTTTTATGAAAAGATTATTAGAACAGGATATTTCCTAATGTCTTCCTTTAGTACAAAGATACAACAGTTAACATTTCCAGTTTAACAACATACAGCACTTATTGGAAATGTTAGTCTAGAATCACTACTGGTGGCAGGAAAAGACAGATTGTCACCTGGTAGTGTAGCAGTGACCATGTACTAATAGCTACAGTTAAAATAAACTGTCAAACAAGAAACTGAAGGCAAGATTAATATAATCAATAGCTGAAATTCAGCATAGGAGTGGTTTATGCACATTCTTACAAGTGAGAACTTTTTTCCTTGACAATTCATTTGCAGGGAACATTTGCTTACCAAATAGCTTGAAGTTTCAGTTAGAATGAGGCTTCTAACTGGAAATCCAGCAATATAAGCATGCCTGCATGTTATTAAATGGAATAGTGGAAAATTTCACAGGCTGACATCCAGAACGTCTGCGGTTCCTTTTCATATTTCTCTCTTCTTGCAAAGCAGTTATTAGACCAGAACTTCAAATCCTTTCCCTTTTTTTTCCTTTCCCCTCAATTGTAAAGCCTGGAAATTTCCACTGCTTTAAAAGATTTTTAAAATGATTTCTCAAATGTACAGCTAAACCCACCTTAACACTCCTGCCTGGATGGAATCTTTAGTTTAAGCAAAAGTTTCATCGATACAAAGTAGTGCTAAGATGAGGGGAAGGAAAAAAACCTGTGCTCAGACACCAAAAGCATTGCTTGGGCAATCTGAAATATTATCCCACTACATATTAATCTCCAGATAAAGGTCATTTGAGGTCCACCTACAGGACAGACGGGCAAAAGATGAAGCAGTTCAGGATAAAGCTAACAGGTACCTGTACATTTAAACAGGAAATACAGTGGGTAACAATGCAAGATACCCTGTCTCTATCAAGTGATGGCTCTCCTTCAATTTCCTCGAATGTCCATTCATTTTACATCTCCCTGGATCCCACCTGCACCCCATACTACCTTCTTATGATATCTAAAACACAGCTAACACAAGTCTCGCAAGTTGACTAGCACTTGTTCTGTACCTCATCTCTGCAAGTCTTATGACCTACAAACACGCACCATCAAAAGATTAGGGGCTTCAACAGAAAACCCACAAGTGTAACAACGAAAGTCCTCAAAAGCTACTCCAGCCAGTGCAGATTCTTTCTTTCAGTTTTCTGCACACTGACTGAAAGAACTGCCTTTTTTTTTAAGGGGGGATAAAATGGACACTGTAGGTTCAGAAAGATCCTGCTTTTGTTCCATTTTAACCAAGAGAGCAATTTGCAGATGAACTATTCTTGCTTTTGTTGCCTTTAGAGTCACCTATGACTAGAAAGTTTCTTTAAATACTGATTAAGAAGGAATTCTATCAATTAATGCCTAAAAATATTGTTTCCCATTCAAGGATTTTAATGGAAAACCGGAACTTGTCAATAAGGAAACAAAAGTTATTTACAAAGCACTACCAATGCACACACCAGCACAGGGCATTGAACTGGTTCACAACCAAGTAAGATACCTTTAAAGTGTCTTGAATCCATTTGTTCTTTTAGATTTTCTCCTTTAAAAGGCTGATACAAAATTATGCTCAAATGAGAAGTACAGCAGAGTCTGGTCTAAACCAAGTATTTTTAAACTTCCTTCTTAAGTCATTAAGACATAAGGATTTTCTCTTACAGTATTTAATAACTGTAAGCCAAGCAAGTGGTATTTTATAAGTACTGGTTAAAAGGATTAAAAATCCATGCACATCTAACACCATTACCTCAAGTGTGGTCCTATATGCTGAGATCTGCCCACTGAGCCAGAAATCTCCACCCTGAACATCCAGAAGACTTCCATAGAAGATAAAACCAAGAAATATTGCAACAAAAGACACAGCTATACATGCCTTAGTTAACTGCAGCAGCAAAGATGGACAGAGTACAAAAGGAAGTGTAATACAAGCTGTAACTCCCTATTTCTGTCTAACCTCTTTAGCCCAGCCTTTATGAGGAGTCTGAAAAGTCTGTCCAAGTCACTAGCAAAAAAGCTGCAAATTTCTGTTTTAAATTTGTTTTGCTTAGATGTTTGTTTAAACCTCCTAACATGCATAACCTGCCAAGAATGGATAACCATTTTAAAGTCAATGTGAATACGAGGAAGAAATTACTTCTGAACCTTTACTACTTTTTCGATAAGCTTTCAAGGAGCAATACAATGTTTCCACATACTGTGCGTGCTCACATTGTACACTCCCAACAGCTGTCCAAAAAATTTTGGGAAAAGTTGGTTCAAGTTGACTACTTTAGTTGCTACTCACGCACACATATATAGTAGCAAAAAGCAGAGTACAGGAGGTTCCCTTTTCCTCACCAGCCTCCATAGGTAGGTAATGACAACACAACTTGAGTACTGAACAAAACCAGAAAGGTTAAGGTGGTAAAACACTCCTTAGGATGATCAGTGAGGTGTTAGGTTTTACTTCTCAAACTGGTGCTAAAAGAACACAAAACTGTCCTCTTGATTGGCATAGAGAACATGTATTTCAACTTGGAAGGTAAATCATTTCTGCCTTCTGCTTAACCCTTCCACTGTTAATAAGTAACACCCAACCCCTTCCCTGCTCCATTCCCCAATTCTATCACTTTGGAATGCTTCAGTGACACAGGGCATTCTGTTATTAGACATATGGTAATCCTAGAGAAGAAGTGTATAGAGCAACACAACCAAACTGCTATATTTTATATTTTTAGGTGTGCAGTGTAACAACTTCTAAGTGCATTTTATTAGAGACTTCCCAAAAGAATAATACCTTCTGATTCACGCTTACTACGAAAGCATCTGAAAGACATTTATGATATCCAGGATCATTCATGTAAGAGTTAAGCAAAAGCTGTTTGATGTACTTTGAGCAAGTAGGCTAAGCAATTTCATAACCAAACTTTCAATGCTGAATCAGCACTAGAAGTTGGATTTAACTTTTACACCATTTACCTATATGTAAATGACTCAGCTCACCAATGGAAAGTAGCCACAAAACATTAAACCCGTGAAGGTTTGCAAGGTTCTTATTAGACCTACAGCAATAATTTAAGTGTTAACAAAGAATAATAAAAAGCCTAAAAAGTGAACTGTTACTTACTCAAATCAAGAAAGCAGCTCATCTGTGTACCAGAGGTTTTATCCTCACGTTCTTAGTTACATTTCACTCATTTACTTAGAAAGTAAAGAGTAAATTAGCACCCTTAGAACTTACTACTTATTTGCCAGTGTAAAGCAAATATAGCAGCTAAGTCTTAGTATGCTTCAACAATTCATATTTAGTGCTCTAGCCACAGCTCAGAGGAGTAACAGACCTGCTTAAGACTTGGCAAAACAAAAAATTCAGAGGCTATCAGATGAGCAAAATGGAAAAAAATTAAAGTACATCACTGCTGGAGGCTTCCATTGCTTAGTCACTGCTTGGCATAGTGGAACACCAGAAACGCTTCAACTATTTCTCACATTTTTTCCCCAAGATTATACTCTTGTTCTTTTAAGCCTTTAATAGGAAGACATGTCTCCAAAGCAGTGCATAAGAGAACTACAATGGTAGCTTTGCAGTAGCTGGTGCTAATAAGCCAGGTGTGTGCTTCATTTGTGGAACAAGTAAATATATTTACCTACTCACTCTGTGCAGTTCCAAAAAGCATAGAATAAGAAACAGTCTGCTTGATTTTACTGCGTAGCCCATTGCTAGCAGATTTCAATACTGCACCATCTGGCAGACTGGGAACATGATCAGCAAGTTATAGATTTAAAAATATATGTATATACACACAGTAATTCTCAAGTTTGTCACAACAGTTATGGAAGTTCAAGTTTCTAGAAAAACAAGAGTTTAAAACCTCCATATTGATTTAAAGAGAATCAAGAACTCTGTGTGTGTGCGGTTTTAAACTTCCACAACTCTTCCTCAGATGTCTCATGGCTTTGTATTGTGAAAGCCTAGAAGGGACAGCATAGTTTGTATTTTAATGTACTACCTGAAATCACTGAGTTACAATTATGATACAGCCTTTCCCTTTACACTAACCACTCTTCTGTAGGTGTTTCTAACTGTAATAGATTGAAGATGACATTAGGAAGGACTTCCATTTAAAAACTGTATTTGTCGAAGGGAACGCAGTCCATTCTTAATTCTTTGATATTTGAAGTGCCATTCAAAAACATGTTTGTATGCCTAACAATAAAATACTCCAGAAAATTTCATTTTTACCAGTTGTGTTTGCTCAGAGAGAGCTACTGAAGTCACAAAGACAAGGTATCTCGTTCCATTCTGCCTTAAGTTCCCAAGAAAAAGCACAAGTGTAGCCCACTGCAGATTCTCAGCAAAGCAAACCCCAAATAGTCTTCTGCCTTTTCTTTCAGCTCTATTCCACTCAGTCCCCTTCCTACCACTGTCAAGGGAAAACAAAATAAAAATCAGGCTACAACTCAACCACTCAAGAGAAAGGCATTACATTGGTAACATTTTTAGCCAGGTAACCTGTTTCAGTGTTGCCTTTGGAAAGGCAAGACAACTCATTGGCTCACTTCCATGCAGCACAGAACAGGAGGGGGGAGGAAGGGAAAATAAAAGTATCTTCATAACTGGAAGCCAAATTTAGAATGTTCCATGAAACTACATAAACAAACTTACCTTGAAAACATGCCTCTAAAAGACCTTCTGAATATACCTGATGGTACTAGATTATCTCATTCCAAGGCTTTAAGACACTTTGACATGGATCGAGTGTGGAAACAGTAAAGGGTTCGGGCTTCATCAGTGTCAGGGTCAGCAACTGCTAATGCAGGTGCTAGTCATTACAGCTATCAGTGTAACACTTGCATTGCTTGCAGCCTTCTTCTCCCTCCTCCCCCATTTTCTGGTGTACCTGATAAATCAGGGAAAACAGCTCCGCAGTTTAGCCATGTGTGTAACAACTCTGATGAAGAACTGCTTGCCCTTACCTAACAATTACAGCATTTTCTAGAGAACTTTAATGGATGGATTGTTCCAGAAGTCTGAAAACACTGTAAAATACAGTTCTGATGGCTTTAGACTTCAAGTCATATCAGTACCCATGTGTGTAATCTTCAAAAAAGAACAACATAATAGTACGAAAGCCTTTCAAATATTTCCAATAGGGCAGTGATCCATAACCCAACAAAAAAGGTTGGACAAACAGACTAACTACACCTGACCTGAACATGCTCACATTTAACAGTAATGGTGGCAAAGTGGGGGTAGGGATAGAATTAAAATCAAACAAAAGAAAAAAAAAAAAAAGAAACCACCCCAAACAGAGCACACAAAGCCAGGGACTACCTAAAGGTAGATCTATACTTGTAGAGGTGGCATTACCACCTTCATTCTTCTACTGTATTGCAAAAGCAGTCATAAACTCAGAAGTAAGCGACTTACACCATATCCTAAGCTTATCATCAACAGTAACAAGCCTGATTTTACAGGGTGTAAGCAAGATGAGCAGTAAAACCAATGGTGGGCCCCCATGCCATTTTCTCCCTCTTGTTTAAACAGCATGCTGTCTTAAACAACTGCTTTTTTCTTACCTCTACACAATGTCAGAAATAGGACTGGCTGTAGATTACCAAAGAAAAATGTGTGTCCACATCTAAAAGCATAAAACCTCACCAACAATAATGCCACACACTGCACATGGAAGGCTAAATATTCCCTCATGAGACTGACATTGGAGGCAAGGTAATTTTGTTCCACTTCAAAGCAAATCAGCTTATTGATAATTGTCAGCTAAAAATAAAAGCCACCAATGAAATTACAAGTATTATTAAAGTAATAGGGCTCATCTTAAGTATACCTCCCATTTATATGGCATAAAAAAGGATTTGATGTACCTTCTTTTAACTAAATGCACTGTGTAAAATCAGAATGGAAATATATTCCATAGTAGATTTAGATCAGTAGTAGTTAAATTCTTTCACAATTGCCTCTTCCCTAATACACTGCATTTAGAAACATCAACAGATCTAGCCAGAGAAAAAAAGCACACAGGCATGCAGCCCCAGCATTTAGGTTTAGATATTCATCACCACTCTCTTACCCTTGGCATAAAGAATACCATCCTCTCCTCCCCCACCTCCATTTTTTAGTATAAAAACAAGACAGAAGAATATTTCAGACATTTCTAAATACTCATGATCAAAAAGCTTCCATGAACATAATGCAGAATATCCTGTATCACAGAGTCATTCAAGATCACCTCTTGAAGGGAGGCTCATTTAAATGCAGGAGTTGAAGCAACCTCCAGTGTCAGACTGTAGTGTCCAATATCATTTTACATGCTACCAATGGCTTGATTTCACAGACAAATAGAACGAAGACACCCCTTCACTCTCAGGGTTCTTAAAAAGAAAAAGAAACAGAACCCTCTTCTCTATGTAACTGTAACACAGAAATTAATCTTGAAGATTTTGACTGTGATTTCTTGTCCCTTATTAATGAAAAAACAGCTCAAGATCAAAAGATAATGTTCTATTGTAAAGGAGATTTTCTTCTCCTTCCTACTCTGCTTTTTGTCTCTACTATACATTAGCCCTAGCGATACCATCCATAAAACTGATAAGCAGACAATGCAAGCTTCCAACTTATTAAACTCAAAGTCAGGATGAACAGGGGTTTCAAATGAAGAATTAAAAAAAAAAAAATTAGCCAAAGCAAACGGAAACCCTGCACAACTCATATGCAAAATAAAAGCAGACTGAAAACAGCATGCTGTCATCAGGAAAGGGACTTCAGCAAGGCTGAATACTGGGTTTATTCTGCCTGCCTTCACTTCTTCTACTCCTCCCTCCCCCAGTCTCTGTCTGCAGATCACAGCAACAAATCCATTGATATTAATTAAAAAATAAAATAAAATAAGAAAGTAACAGAGTTGATGAATTCTGAACAAACAGCCCATTACAACCGCGAGCAGTAAAGTACTACATGTTTTCATGCAGTCTAGTTCAAGCACAAATAAAAACACCCAGAACACACACAATAAAAAACAAAACCAAAAAGCACCCACAAAAAGAAACACAACCCACCGTTTTGTCTGCTTCCTCTAAACCCAAGCTCTTATGCTAGGGCTTTCACCCAGATACTATTTTGAAGCTTCGTTGTATTTATAATTAGAACATATGCATCTGTGTCTCATGCACAGCAGCTCATCATAAGTCAGAAATATTTCACGCAAAAATATTTGTTTTTATAATAGCCATGACAGAACCTTAAGCTTACTTTAAGTGTCCGTTTTAACTGCATTAGAAATACTACATTGGTACACATTACCGCCTCTCACATTTCCCGATTTGCTTGTTTTCTCTTGTAATTCCAGATAGAATCCAACATAAAATTTGCTGTTAACTTTAAGAGATTTAAAGGCAGAATCATTAAGCAGGTTACAGGAAGGCAACACTGCCCGAATCAGAGACTGATTTAAAACTGTGTTCACCGGATGAGCCGACAAAGTGGGAAGCTTCTCTTTTAAAAGAAAACCTCACTGTGCTAAAGAGGAGCAGAAACGACAAACAGAACCAACTTTAGAACCAAACAAAGAGGACTCTGGGAATTATGTCAACCCCAGAGAGCATCTCCAACCATATTCACCAAGGTTCTACCCCAGAATTGCTATCACCTACAGCGGTATGCGACCTCAGGGGGTGAGAGAGAGGAATAAATAAATATATTTTTTTAAAACCGCACCTCCAGCCCTCAACAGCAGGATTTCATTGCAGTTGCAAGGCATAAATGGGTAAGAGGCATGGAAATCAACCTTTTATTCGCAGCATTTCTCATCCACTTCGTTATTACCAGAGACAAGAGAAGTCACCTCTGAAACTTACCGAGGCTACAGGATGATCAGGAAGAAAACGCAGATAACAGGGTGTTTGTAACCGCCTCTCTATCAGATAAACCCAGATGAATGGCAGATGGGGCCATTCTAGCACAGGTATTTCCCGCACCCATCCGCTCTGCTCCGGGTGCGCAGCCGAGCGTCAGACGGCTCCGAACACAAATCCATAGCGACCCCAAGTCTCCCACTACTCCGGGAGAAATCTCCACCCGAACTCACCCTATGGAAATCACACAGCGATGCGGATAGCCTTCAGCTTAACACCACTCTCCCACCGCTGCCTCAGGAATCCCTCTTTCCAACTACACTCAGCACTAAAGTTACAATGGTTAGAAAGAGGTAAAGGCATTTACACGCTGCCCTGGGAATCCCCTCATCCCCAGCCCTGCGAGCACTCAACACGCACAACCCGTCTGCGCTCCTTTTCCTCCTCCCCTTAGGGAGACACATCCATATTGGGGAGGGGGACGAGAGGGCGAGGAGAGCCGCCCCTCAGAGCCAGCCCCAAGCTGCTCCCTTCCCCAGCAAGGGGCACACCTCCCTCCCGTGTCTCAGTCCCACCCCAGCGCCGGGAGCAGGGGAACAAGAGCTACAACTCTCCTCCCTCCACTCGTTACTCCCTCCCTCCAAACCCCACTCACCTGGGAAAGGAGCCAAAGCTCAGCTACGTCTCCTTCTCCCCGTCTCCCCCACACTCAACCCCTCGCCGCCATTTTCCTCGCTGCTTGGATTTAAATAGGAGCGAGCCCGAGAGCGGCCGCCGGGTGGCGCGAGGCACTGTGGGAGCTGTAGTGCGGCTCCGCGCGGGGCACCTCGGGACTTGTAGTGCCCAGCGCCACTGCTCCCAGCGGCCCCCGCGGCAGCGGCACCGCCCATCGCAGTGGCGGGAGCCGGCGGGGATGGGGTCCGTCCTTCTGCCGGTACCGCCGGCCGCAGGCACAAGGCTGCCGCTCTCCGTGCCTGATGCTCAGTAAGTTGCGGTTTGTGTGCGTGAAGGATTAAAGTGCAAGAGAGTATCAGCCCTGTGCGCTGCACTCCACGCAACTTAGAGGTGAAAGCCGCAGCTGCGCCAAGCGCTTCTTCCATTTCAGTTAAGAAAAATCCCAGTGTAGTAAAGAGAATGTTTAATAAAACGCCAACGGGTTACGATAAAAGTTTAAAAGAATATAAAGAGCTTCGGTTACTCTCTACCACAGGTGTAGGCTTTCAAATGAACGTGGAAGAATGGTTCACTTTCTGCCTGTGAAAGCAAGGACATGAAGGGCTGCAATATGGAACGTGCCCATGCCACCACTTGCTCGCAGAAATACTATTTTCATAAACACTTTTAGAACTAGTATTTAAAACTTTGCAGTTTGGTCTGCTTCAGGTTGTGGTAGTCATCGAGCAGGTTGCGGTAGTCATCGAGACAAGCACAAAATGTAATCAGTTCTAAGTAATGATGGTAAGTTTGATGGCTTTGTAATGGAAAATAACTGAAGTGCCTGAAGGTAGTTGACATAGCTTTAGGTCCTTACAACCTTAGTACAAGAAGTGTAAGAAAAACAATAGGAAAACAATACCTGGGGATGGGGAGTATCGGGGACTAGCAGAGGGCCAGGATGGGAGCAGTTGAACTACCTGGTAAGTAGGAGGACAGGATGATTGTTATGTATGTAATGTCAATTAAACTGGTGCTTCAAAGACTGCCAGCAGCGATGAAGACTGTTGGAAGAAGTAAACGACTCTCAAAGACCGCCACCACATTTTTGTATGTGTGTGGGAAACTGTGGAAAATGATGTAATTCATGTGTAGCCTCATGAATATGTATGTATGCCAGTAACTGTATAAGAATGGCCTGCGTGGCACTATGGTGATACACGTTAGGAGGAGCTATCGCCTGTGTCTCCTGGACCCGCAATAAAGAATACCTGCTTATCAACTTGAAAACTTCATTGGTGAGTTTGTTCCTGGAATTTTCTCCGGATCATCATAAAGCAGCCTTATAAAAATGCCTTTTTTTTTTTTTTATTTTAAATGTGTGAAATAATTGAAGTGCATGGACTGAAGTCCTGCCAAGCTATTCATACAGAATTCATTCTAGATGGACAGACAAGTAAAGCCATTAAGTAGACCTTCCAGTAATTCCCAAATAAAAAGATATGTAAAACTAGTGTTGGGCATTTATGAGCAAGTTACTGGTACACTATGAGTCTCCAGCTATCTCTGAAATGAATGTTACAAACCACAAAACCCAGAGATAATTCAAATATGTCAAATTCTAGAAAAAAACACCAAGCTCCACCTTAGATTTGCCTTGCAGTTATACTACACAAGAATTTACTGATTAAAAATGTCCGTACTTACAAACTCAGATATAACCAGCTAGTAGATACAGATTCCTCACATTATCACAGCAGAAAAAGAGTTCATGTCATCGGAGTACCTTAGGAGGTGTGATGGCCTGTTCCTCATAGCACGAGGTCTGCTGTTTAATGGTTCCACTTCCTCCATTCCAAGTGGTTGTTTTTTTGCAGATTGTTTTCTTCTACTATGAATTATAACAGAGCATTTATCAGGGCAGACACAAAGAACAGGTTCATGAGGGGCAGCAGTAACACTGGACATCAGTTACAGTGGTTTTTTTTTCCTTTGGGCAAACTGTGTATTATCCATATTTTTTCCATCTAGGCCACAAAGTCCTTAAGTTACATTTACATGTCATCACTTAGACTCAAGACTGATACAAAACTTCCAGCATCAATAGAGAACAAATACTGTGTATCTTTTTTTTCACCCCTTTTTAACCTTTTAGTTCCTGTTCTAGCAGTTATAGATAACTTCAAAATTAGTTCTGATTTTATCACTGTATCCTTCATTACATAAAGGGCTTTCATTTTACATTGATATGTGATCAACAGAAACCCCACAAATAATAGTAAATGTAGCTGTAGAACTGTCACATTTAACAGTTGTGTCTATTTGCTCCACCTGCTGGTGCATATTCCTTTTAAAGCAGGCTTTAGAAGCCCACATGTATTAAAAAATCGGCTAAAGACGTATACAGGAGACAAGCTTGACTGTAAGCTGCATTTGTGAGATATACCAATTAAATCCAATATGATTCCAACATTTTCTCAGTCAAAAAAAGCCAGTGGAAGCCCAGATGTAGGGAAATGTAACCCACAGCTAACCTTTCAGATGCTGTCATTCATTTTTATTGTGATAATAATGCAGACAGTCACCATTTTCCATCATCTATTCTACTACAAGAAATGTTCTCACTCACATGGGCATCTCTCTAACTTATTTGTCTCCTGAATATTCAAAGATCAATTGCCATCTGAACAATTAGTGCAGGAGAAGCATTCCATTTCTTCAGCCCCTTTAATGGTTCTCTGCTCAGGAACATGAAAAAAAGACACCAAACACTATGTTTAACAAGCACTCTTCATTCCACCTATTGATAGGATTTTTTTTTTTTTAGGTTTAGTTTTTGAGATGTTTGGCAAGGAAATAGTAACAACAGCCCCACTGAAAAAAAAAAAAAAAGAAAAAATAAAATAAAAATTACCCAGCTCTAGGCTATGACATTTTCCAGGACAGAAGTATCTTCCCATCTCTTTTTCCCTTCCCAAATTAGAAAAAGACAGCACAAAATAAAGCCATCCAACAACAAGCCTCTCTGCTCCCCCAAATCTAAAGTTCTCCCCATCTCCCAAATCTTTGGTATTGGATTTTCTTATCATCATAATGAGACCAAGCCATTAGGCCTTAGTTAAAATCACTTCACTTTTAGCATGGATATGACTTAGCACCTAAATTTGACTGCTCACTCAACACGGGGCCCCTCTGGGGGTGGGAACCAATCACCTTTATTTTGGGGCTCCTTACCTAACTGGGCGAAGCAGAACAAAGATTTGTCACATGACCACCAGGTTTTCTGGGGCTGAACTGGCCCTTTTTGGTGGCTGCAAAACTTGAACTTGCTTCAGCTCCTGTGTTACTTTATTTTTTTTCCCTGTACACTAAGTTTGCAACAGATTGATTGCAGGCAGCTTGACTGGAGAGGAATATCTGACACACAAACCCTCTTAAATTACCTCAGGGACTGAAGAGAAAAGTTGTTCTGACATTGAATAAGAAGCAAAGAAAACCAACTCTGATAAGAAATGGGTAAAAGTGTTGAAGAATTGGAGCATATTGTGTCTTTTTTTCTTTTTAATAAATCCCAAACACATCCATACCTTCTTCCTAGACTGGCAATCCAGTTTTTGTGGCTAATCTGCCTAACTGACCAGACTAGCAGAAGTCACTGGTTTGAACATACTAATAAATTATGATAATATATATTACTCTCTTATATAATATTGTATATAGCATAATAAATATAAGACAAATTCTTCAATGACAACAAAGAAAACTAAAATTTAGAGTAAAATAAGATGCAGCAGAAGCCATCATTAGAGATTTTTTTTTCAAATAGAGAAAGTTTTCTTTAGCAGTATCTTATCAAGCGAGTAATCAGAACCTTGCATGCACTGAAGACATGGCTCTTGTGCTGTGGATTATTGATTATAAAACAATGAACAAATCTTCATGTAAAACAAAGTATGTAAAAAAACCCTCCTAGTGTTTCAGCAAAGCAATTCAAATTTTCAGCAAACTTCCACTAAGGTATAAACGTAATTTAATCATTGTATAAGCTAAAACAATGTGAATTTATTTTTCATAACGCTTTTGTAAAAAGCAACACATTTCAGCACTAATTCTTTAACAAAAAAAAAAGGACAGAGAAGTCTTATTAACTGAAAATACATCTTAGGAGGAATTTAAAATAAGCCAGTATCTTTGCTGCAATCAGACAGTCACACATTAGTAAATCCAGAGTACTTCAGTGGTTTCACTGAAAGAGTAACTGTATATAAGCATGTTAAGGGACAATTATAACAAATAAATGTTAGAACAACACTAGTTTGCAAACATTTCTTTCTTGCTCATGGCCAGTAAATTCATACACTCAGTTGCAGCTACTGAGGCTTAAAAACAAGCATCTAAAATTTCATAAGACACAACATCAGTGGTTTTCTACCCATTTCTGTAACTCTAGACAGTTTTTTCTGGCAGAAGTCAACACCGAGACAGATTAAGAAAGGCAGTACATATGTGCTTTAAGTTAAGTAGATGCTGCAACCCATTTTAATATTAAAAAACAAATACAGACAAACATTGCCTCCTCTATCCCAATTCATCTATCAACAAAATGGTGAAACTAATTAATATTTAGAATTACTTAGCATTCAACAACCATGAGCATTTTCCAGAACTTGCTGGAAATTCCAACTCCCAGGCAACATCCTGCATTCTTAGAACCTACCCTGAATAATTTCAGTTTTTAGTGGACTTCAACAGGAGCAGGCAAGACCAATGCTACTATCTACACTGCTCTGCCACCCTACAACCTCCACTCTATTCCACTTCTTGTGGCCAACTCAAAGCCCCAGTGAGAATGTAAAATGTATCTGCTAAAGACCGTTTCTTGTCACTGTGCTTTTAAAACCAAGACAACTTGTTCATTTCTACAGATTTGTAACACAAGCTGTTCTGCACTGCTTAAGAGATGCCCTTCCTTTTATCTCTAAAATAATATTGTGGAGACAAACTAACTCTTACACACCCAGTAGGAGGAAAGGAAGGTTAAATGTAAGAGGGCCTAATTTTGGTTTCTCAACGAAGCAGATGCTTCATAATATTTTATATTTTGATGTGCACACACCTATCTGCAAAGACCTCTAACATATGAGTTCAGGTTAAAATTAGATTGTGACAAGATACAACATACAGTTGATTAACAGAAATTAAACCCTTAACTATTGAAAGAGCTTCATGGGATCATTCATTAAAATATTACATCATTAGGGAACATGCGTCAACGTCTGTGCTGACAGACTTTATGCAACTTCAGCAAAGGCTTGAAAACTGAAGCAGGAAGAAGTGTTCGATTTGAGCGTTTATGTGACATTCATTATATTGAAAGAAGTAAGAAATACAATCAGCTTAGTTGCAAAAGACTGACAAAGCAACATTCAAATAAAAAATAACTTTAAAAATCCCAGCAACACAACAAAAATATCCACAAAACAAACCTCACTAAACACAACCCTACCATGCTGCAGTATCCATCCCAGAGCTCAAGTGTGGCTTTCTCACCTGTCTCTTCCATGCACTTAGGCTTTGTGTTTTTAAGAGTTTTGAAGATCCTCTGTGGCATTAACATGACTTTGCAATACTCTCATTACCCCCGGCTTAGGTTTGGCTTTAATTAACACTTCTTTGGCTAAGCACTTATGTATGAGAAATCCTAGGGTTTTTTTGACTTCATAACAAGATGCCTTGGGTTTACCTCAGCCCTTGCTGTGACATGAGGGCTTAGAATTGGTTGAAGTATTTGGTTAAAGAAAACTAATTTCAAAGACACTAGACATTATTAGCAATGCTTCCAAAAGCTGCAGTTCAAAGAAGCTGCCAAGAACTTGGGAATTCCTAGTTGATGACTTCTGTCTCATACCTTCCCTATAAAAAATGGTGTTTATCACATGGAACAATCTCTGACTGTGGCAGGTTTTCTTCCTAACCATAGAAGAAACCAACAAATGTTAATTTAAGCAGTGTAAACAGATTTTAAAAAGTAATTGTAGATATAAGCTCAGAATCATCTTAGTCTTGTAAATTTAAAAGAAAAGTTGCTTAAAATACCCCTAAGCAAGTACTCATTTTCACACAGGTTCTACCTGTCTGACTTCTCGTTCCCACTCAGCCAGAAGGAAAAAAATATGACGTTAAAAGAAAACCAAATTGTCTTCATCATCTCAATTAATCACCACTTCACATTTCAGCTTTCATACTCTAATAGCAAGCCAATGAAAAACAGAGACATAAGAATCAATGTCCGAATCAGTTTACTTCCAAAAGCATATAGACTTGTGGGTTTTTGTTAATTAACTAGTTTTTACACCAATCTGCTCATTTTTCCATGTAAACTCATCTTTCTATCTGTAATTACTCTGTGAAGCTCGTAAGAACATTGGTTTAAATAAATTAAAACCAGACTTTTTTGTTACAATTTCCTGAAATATCTTCATAACAACAAGCCTAAAATTAATGTCATACACTTGGTGTTATTTTAAGTATGTATCCAAATATACATAGACAGTGATTTTCAATTTAAGAAAAAGTAAAAGAACAGCTATCATGTTGTAAGATTCTTTTATCAAATACATGTGCATGGAACAAACCAGTAGCTATCTGTATACTTGCACTGTGTTTGTATTTCTAAAATCTGAATTTAAATAAAATAAACTCTCCCTAAAAAAAACCAAAAAATCAAGTTTCTTTGAAATAGCCATCATGAGTGTCATGCAATAACAATATTCAAGAGTGTAATCAGTTTGTTCAAGTGACAATATTAGCAACATATTTTCTGATAATACTGAAAGAAAAAGATCTCTAGAGTTCAAACTCATCTAATTTACATGCCTAGAAGTGGGTACTGGCACCTAAACCACTATGTGGATTCACTTTTTAAAAGCCTGTAGACATATATGTGCACAAATAGAAATCTACAGGGACTGTAAGCTCATAGCTGCAGTACACATCAAAGAAAACAGTCTTGTGAGCAGCATGCTGAGAAATACTTTGCAGGCTAAGCAAATTTTGCCCAAACTGCACACAAGATTATACTTCTAACTAACAAGGCATTCATTATTATCTAAGTTGATCAAAAATATTTGCAAATGTATTCCAGTTCCAAGGGAGATGTTTATAGGCTTATGTGAATTGATGTAATATTCCTACAATCTATTTGACCAGAGAGAAAGTTATGGCAAGCAAGAGAGTTCATTAAATTCATCCAACATTGAGATACCAGCCTCAGATCTATGTGGGTTACTTAGAAAAATACCATTACTCTTTTTATTATATAATCATATTAATATTATAATCTTATGCAAAGTGTTCACATAAGAAGCTAATTAATACCTTAATTGTCATAAAACTTTTGTGAGACTCCACTTTGAGTACTGTGTGCAGTTCTGATGTCCTCAACATAAGAGGGCCATGGAGCTGTTGGAGCAAGTCCAGAGGATGACCACGAGGATGATCAGGGGCTGAAGCATCTCCCATATGAATACAGACTGAGAATATTTGGGCTGTTCAGCCTGAAGAAGAGAAGCAGTGTGGAGACCTCAATAGCAGCCTTCCAGTATCTGAAGGGGGTCTATAAGGATGCTGGGGAAGGACTCTTCAACAGGGACTGTAGCAACAGGACAAAGGGTGATGGGCTTAAACAGGGAAAGTTCAGGTTTAGATACAATTCTTTACTGTGGGGGTTGTGAGCCACTGGAATAGGTTGCCCAAAGAAGTGATGAATGCTCCATCCCTGGCAGTAGGTCAAAGCCAGGCTGGACAGAGCCCTGGATGACATGGTCTAGGGTGAAGCATCCCTGCCCATGGCAGGGGGGTTGGAACTAGATGATCTTAAGGTCTTTCCAACCAAAATCATTTTATGTTTCTGTGAAAACCCTTGAGTCAGTCTAAAGTAAATTATTACCTTCAGGATTTTCTTTCTTAAGAAGAAAGGTTATGCTTGGTGAAACATTCATTGAAATATTGTTTGAGTACCTCCCTAGAACATCTCCCTGAATAGATTCAGAAGTTTAAAATGTTAATTATAAATTTAAGGAGGTGGGGGGAAACAAGCAGTTGAGGAAAAAAAATTCTGGCACATTTAAGTATAAGCATGAAACTGGCTCTTTAGAAATAGTTGGAAGTTGTAGCTTTTATTTCAAAAGGACTAAGGTTATACTATAAATTAATCAGCTAATTTCCCCCCATCCCTGCTCCACAGAAGACAGTACAATCCACTGCAAAATCCAACAGGCTGTCTAGTGATTTTCCCAAGGCACATGGTTTGCATCTTTACTGATGATTAGTCTCACCTTCATACTGAAAGGTTAGCGATGTCCTGTCAGAATTTGTTCTCTTTCTAAGCCTGCAATTTTTAAAGAGGAATCAAGTATAAAACATGTTTCTTTTTTTACCAGGATACTTCAGATGTAACTATTATTCCATGTAAGATGAAGAAAGGAAGAATCCTTGGGGAAGGAAGAGAAGGGGAGACAGGCATGGCAAGATCTTTTTGGTACAGAATTCTCATTTTCTAAAAACAAACAAATATACTTAATAAAAGAAACTTAGATTTACACAGCCTTCTGCAGGGTCTGTAATGCAAATATCACAGAAATGTAATAACTTTTGATCACTGAACCAGAAGTTCATGCCGATTCAGCTGTTGTGAAACTTGGAGATGCCTACCAAGGTACCTCAGAGATGATCTTGTCATAAATGTACAGTTATTAACAAACTGATTTAAAAAATATAACCTGATAGTGTCCATTAAAATAATAAGACATCCAAGTAACAGCTCTGTAGTATCAATTTTCTAAGTCAACAGTCTTCTGTCAAATGTTGTTTTCTGATACTAGCTTATATCCTCATACAGGTTTTGATTTTCTTGTTCTTGGTGATGCTCCATCTTCTGTTTTTGCTGCTCCATTGTCAAAGCTAGCTGTAATTTTAAATTAAAGTACAGTAAACAAACTCTATTTCGCTTCACATGATAAGATAAAGAAACTAGACCAGGGAAATAAAATACGTTAAACATGTTTACAGACACATTACCTGAATTCTCATCTTAAGAGCTGGGGGCAAGAGGAGCCTAGCTTCAAGTAGAGTAAAGAAATAACTTGCAGCTTTGACTGCAACCAAAGTATTGGCTTCAGTGGGACACAAGGTCTTCTTCAGAGTATCTCTACAACTATGAATACTTTTGCAATTACAAACAAGATGAACTGATAAACAGTGTACATCTTTCCACATATGCTGCCAGAGAGCTGTAATCCCTGTGCTATTCCTTGTTTTGCTCAAGTCAAACTACAGTAAAACTTCTGCTATTTGAAAGCATAACTATCTTGGGAACCTAAATGCAATGAACTTATTTACCTGCAAAGAAGAGAAAAAACTGAAAGATTCTTCTGGAGGAAGAAAAGAAAAAAGAAAAAAGAAATCCTCTGCAGGTATAGTCAGAACAGAAAGACTGCTCTGGAATGATAAAGAAAAACCATGTCATGAGCACCATTATGGTCTAGATTCTTCCAACTGGTTTCAGCTAATGCTGACTCAGCTAGTAATCTCCGAATGCAAGGAGCTTCAAGCCCTCTTAGTAGAAATTAATATATAAAGATCAACTTCACAGAGAGCCAGCCTGTGGCAAAATTTTCAAGAAATTGTATTTTTCAAAGCTCTATCCAAATCTCAGAAGTTATTCCCAATTTTTCATACATAATGCTATCTAGAACTTTATATATATGCTAACAAGAATATGCAATTTCACTCTACCAAGTCTTCACAAGTCCAATTTAACTAATTTAATTGATATAACATTGGAATTTAAAAATTATACAACATCATTCAATTAAAAGCCTTTCTCCATTAGTTCTCCTTTGCCAGACACTATGATGTTCCTGGAGTTCTTTTTTAGGGGGTTTGATGTTTTTTTTACATGACGTGTCCTTATACAGAAAAATTAACTTTATTTTAATGGTCTGAAACTGTCCTTCTACATAATAGAAGCAGAATTTATAAAGTGTAGAAGCAATTTCAGATACTTTTTCTTTTTTTTTTCCTGGCATTAAATAAAAAAAATTATTAGTGGCATTGGAAAAGACTGATTTGAAATGGAAAGAAAACCCTGGAATCATTTAGCCCAGCTTCATGAAATACTCCTTGCATTTTGATTAACAGAGTTCAGTGAATAATCCTGAACAGTACCCAGGCCTAACACAACTGCATGCTGTCCTCTTAACAACATGGAATTTGAGAAGAACATGTCCTAACATTTGAAGAGACTATAATATTACCTATATTATCTGCATGTCAAAAGACAGATATTTTCCTGTTTTAAAGAAAGATGCAAGATGATACATTTGGTATAAAAAAATATAGCCTAGAAGATATTTAAAAAAATGACACCACTGACCTTTGCCTGGTTCCTTTTTCGTTCGTTTCTTCTTTGGGTTAGCTGTTTTTTTCTCCGGAATCTGGTCCTTAACATGCTCTCTCCATTTCTTCAACTGAAAATTTACAAATTTCCACATCATCCAGGCCTGTGTTAAACTAACAGCACCCAGGCAGCCGATCCTAGCAAGATTTGAGATTTTGGAGACAGAAGAATGTTTCTGTTAACCATTAACAGACTATGAATCAGTACTTATTTTCTCTCCAACAGTCTACTATAAAACAGTGAAAATCTTCATACCACAGGAAACCAGATTATCAGAAGATTTTACCCAAGACAAGATGCATCACACATGTGAATGGGAATTGTATGCAAGTATATTGCTAGAAGCAATTCGTTTATCAAGGAATTATAGCATAGCTTTCATTGGCTGACAGGAAATTGTGGCATTGAGGCCCCTTCTGCCAAGCAGTCTATGAATAAGAAATCATGTAGATTCAAAATTCCTCCCACTCATTTGATTACAGGCATTAAGTTATAAGAGAGTAATGTTGCAGTGATGACCTTATGCTGAGAATGTAATAAAAATTTTAAATTAACAAGAAGAAAATATGCATGAAAAAAAAAAAAAAAATCAGGAAGGCACCAAACAAATAATTACTTAAAAAATTACGGGTATTAGTATCACCAAATGATTGTATGTTGAGTACAGACATTGGGAGGGGAAGGTTGGGGGAGAAAAGTTTAAAGAAATTAGTATTCCAGGAAGTTTATTTTTAATTGTTTTTCATTTCCCTCCCTTCTCCCCCTCCCTCCCCCACAAAGAATTCTGCTCTACTACTTTTGAGAAGATAGAAAAAGAGAACAGAATTTCCCGTCCCTTAAATGCTCAAGAGGAAAATATCACCCAGGGATATTATTCCAAACACGTTACGCTCCTAGACTGTTTTATGAAAAGATTCTTTGAAATGCCCCATTATACATACATGAATGTCTACTAGCCTTGGTATACCTCACAGGGAGTACATTGAAGTTTCCATGTGGAATGGAAAAACCTGGAATCTCTGCTCTTGCCAGACCAAATCCAAATGTGAGGACAGCTACAGTTAGGGTCAAAAGACGCACCATTATGAAAAGTAAAGCCCAAATGATAAATCTGAAACAAAACAATGAAATTAATCTATTTTCTCCTTTTAGTCCATTTCTTTTCAATGAAGTCAAATGTATGAAGAACTTCCCATTAAAATTTTCACAGCAACAATAGAGAAACAGGTCTGTAGTTTCCAAGGTCATCTTTCCTGCCCTTTTTATAGAGGGGCATCACATTGGCTAACCTCCAATCCTCAGGGACCTGCCCACTAGACTAGAATTGCTGACAGATGATGGAGGGTGGCTTAGCAAGCTCTTCTGCCAGTTCCTTCAGCACTCTTTGGTGTAACCCATCTGGACCCATAGACTCGTGTGCATCTAAGAGCAGGAGGTCTCTAACCATTTCTTCCAAATTATGTGGACTTCAATCAGTTTCTCATCTCTGCCATTCAACTCATGGAACTGAGTACCCTGATGATGGCTGGTGTGACTACTAAAGATTGAGGCAAAGGCAGCATTAAGTATCTCTGCCTTTTCCTCATCCTTAGTCTCTAGGTTTCCCCTAGTATCCAGGTTCTCCTTGGCCCTCCTTTTATTGCTAATATAGGTGTAAAAGAACTTCTTATAATCTTTTATGGCAGTGGCCAGGTACAGTTTCATGTGTGCCTTTGCCTTTATAACTTTCTCTCTACATAACCTAACAACATTCTTGTAATTTTCATGGGATGACACAGTCCTTCCACAGGTGATAAATTCTCTTCTTTTCCCCTGAGTACCAGTACTATCTCCCTGTTCAGCCAGGCTGGTCTCTTCCTCACTGGTTTGATTTTCAGCACAGAGACCACCTGCTCCTGCGCCTTAAGGACTTCATTCTTGAAGAATGTCCAGCCTTCCTGGATCCCTTTGTTCTTCAATAATGTTTCCCAAGGAATTCTGTCAACCAACATCCTCAACAGACTGAAGTCAGCCCTCTAGAAGTCCAAGGCAGAGGTTTTGCTGACCTTCATTTTGTGATCACTTTGTCCAAGATGGCCTCCAACCATCACATTGCCTATCAGGCCTTCTCTATTTGCGAACAGCAAATCTAGCCAGGCATCTCCCCTAGCTGGCTCACTAGCCAGCTGGATTAGGAAGTTATTTTCCACATCTTCCAAGAGCCTTTTGGATTGTTTCTTCCAGCAGACATTCAGTAGGTTGAAGTGCCCCATGAGAACAAGGGCAAGAGACCATGGGTCTTCTCCCAGTTATTTGAAGAGCACTTCATCTGTAGCTTCATCCTGGCTAGGTGGTCTATAACAGACTCCTACCAGGTTATCTGCTTGGCTGGTCTACCCAGGTCTACCCACAAACGTTCGGCCTTCTCACTCACATTGAGTTCAAGGCAGTCAAGGCACTTTGCTGACATACAGTGCAAGCACACCACCTCTTTTTCCTTGTCTATCCCTTCTGAAGGGCCTGTAGCCATCCATTGCAGCACTCAATCCACCAAGTTTCTGTGATGGCGATTATGTCCTGATTTCCCTTCTTCAACCACATGTTTTTGAGACATTATCTTCTCTGTTGTATAGTTCTTTCTCACGTTACTAAAAGAAGAACCTCCTGCAAGAACTTAGAGGGAATGTTGCTTTTATAACTTCTTTGACTGTTTTTAAAAATAAGTGTCCTTACATAAAAACATTTATGAACATTTAAGCAAACAGGCAAGTGACAGGATTAGAAAGCAATACAATAATATCCAAGATGCAATCAGAGTAAAAAACTGCTGCTGCTGAGTGTATTTGCTTCCTTGACTCTATGTAATGACAGTGACTTGCTTCTGAATTCAAAGCAAGTAATAGTGGACATCAAATAAGTGGTGATTGCTGCCCAAGTACATTACATACATGCAAATCCATTTATGCACAATTAGTAAGCAACGTGCTGAATTTAATCATATGCAAGATTTACCCTTTTTGCATGTTTTCATCAGGGAAGTAGAAGAGACGGAAGGCATGAAAAATGAATTCCACCAAATAGTGAGGTACCATCAGAATTAGCCCCAAATACTGCAAACTATAAAACAGAAAAGTTAGAAGTTTTAATGAAATTATAAAAATAATAGATCTGTCTATTCAAAATGAACATGCAAATACTTACTTTAATATATAGGCACCAGAGATATGAGTAATGTAAAGGCAAATATAACACAGCTGCCTTGGAATATCTTCCTAAAATGAGAGAAATTATAATAAACTCTTATAGTTTAACTGTATTTTCCAAAGAAAAATCTAATTATTCATTAGTTTTTATTATTTTTTTCACAGTACTGTATAAACTTCTGGAAGAACTATATGAACCAAAAACTACGGACCCTGAGACTAAATATATGCAAGTAACTGAATATACAAATCACAGAATGGTTTGCGTTGGAAGCGACCTTAAAGCTCTTCTAGCTCCACACTCCTACCATGGGCAGGGACACCTTCTGCTAGACCAGGTTGCTCCAAGCCCCATCCAACCTGGCACTGAACACTGCCAGGGGCAGGGCAACCTCTGCCTGTACCTCAACACCCTCACAGTAAAAATACAAACATGTGGATGTTTATATAACTAATACAAACAAAACCATTAATACAAATAATTGGAAAAAACAGATATTTTGTTATCTGTATTGACAACTGCTCTCCATACCTTTTGGACCTTTTGGAAGTATAGCTCCGGCAGTGCATGAAGCCAATAGGCTATCTGGCAAACATAGAAAAATTTTTCCTGAAAACTAAACAATAATGCAGGTTAGGAAAACACAAGATCATGAGTTCTCAAGCTTTCAACACAAAATACAAGATTTTATCTTATTGTCTTAAATTAATTCAGTCTGACTCGTTAGAGTTTATGATTTCTAAATCACAGTAGCCTCAAATACAAAACATCTCTGGTGACAGTTTTTTGAATCAGCATCCATTAAGCTTCCTGATAACATGTTCTGAACCACCTTTTGAGACAGTAGGAGGGAAAAAAGCAACACAAAAAAAAAAAATCTAACACACAGAAACAGTTAATCAATAGAGCAGTGGAACTCCCTAAAAATGCATATTAGCCCCCTTCCCTCTATCGCATTAACTGGAGAAAAATGGAGCCGGGGGCAGACAAACAACAGCTTTGTAAATCAAGTTACTTACAAATAAATACCCGCCCAGCTATAAATCCTCTCTAATTTGAAGATCCATTCTCTAACAAATAAATTTCTTAGTGTGAAACAGTTTAGCAGTCCTATTATATATCCCATCTTGCAAACACCTTCACTTTAACTCAGCTACCATAGTTAAGTAAAAGAAAGGTGAGCACATATGTAAGTATTTCTTACTCACCAAAAACTACCTTTGCATAAAACAGCAGTTTTCAAACAGAAAAAAGTACTTTCATTGAGTTGTCATTCTTACAAGGTACTGATGTCACTGCCTTATTAGTGGTTCCCTAAAATTTGGAGTGGTTAAATATTCAGTGATTGGAATAACCACAATTTTTTCAAATTGAAATCAGAACACTTACAGCATACGAGAAAAGGGATAATCTTTCCAGAACGAGGTTAGGTTCATTGTGAATTCTTCCTAAAGAAAAATGCCATCGATTTAAAAACCTTCTTGATATTTTAAGTCTATTTTTTAAATAAAACTAGCAAATAAAGTGACTTACAGAGTTCAAAATACTTGCTCCCCATATAAATGAAAACAAGTAGAACAATGCGAGCTGTCCTGATTCATTGAATTTGCTCTGCTCCGGTTTTGACAGCTGCAGATATCTATTAATTTTCTAGAAACAGAAAACAGATTAATACATGTACTTTCCAAATCAGGAAAGCTATTTTGGAGTTGGTGTTCACTCCTGATTCCTCATTCTGATCTCCCATTCCTCAATCAAAATACACAGTTCCCACCATTTAAGACTTTGATCAAAATTTTGTATCACAATTAGCTTCAGTAAGACTCGCCACTATGGTAAAGTTCACATGGAAAATAGTCAGATAATGCATTAAGACTAATTTTTTTAATCCATAATCAGTCATATTGGTAATTTTTTCCAATCTCTGCACATTTAAAAACCAGCTGAGCTTCTGAGGTACAGATGATCTATTTGATAAGACTTTCTAAGACCGTTCAATAATAGGTGGTCTTCACAATGGCTTTAACAAATTTATTTTACTTCATAACCGAGTTGATGTGAAAAAGCACGTATTGAAGTCTCAGCTTCCTCTCCGAGGCAAAGCTCAGCTGACAAACAGAAATCCATCACTGCAGTAATTTTGGTTTTGATTGTTCTAATAGATCTTACAAGTTTAATGCAGGCCTCATTCATAAGTATCTTGAGTACACCATGAACATTCAATGCCTGGTTTTACAGAAAAAAATAAGTTAAATTGATTGAAAATAAAATTTAGTGGTTTATACTATTAATAAATTGAAGAAGTATCACAGAATCATTTAGACTGAACAGACCCTTAAAACCAGAGTCCAGCCATTAACCTAACACTGCCAAATCCAAATTCACCACTAAATCAAGATCTAGTTGATTTTTGTCAAAGAACAAAAAGATTGATCATAACAGGGCTTATAAACACTAAACCATTTGTGAACCATGGCTTACACTTAAACTTGCAGAAAAAACTCTTAGCAACTGATGGCTAAAAAATAACATGATTATAAAAGTAAATGATAGCTCAGTAATAAACTTACATCTAATATGCACTCCTGGATTATAGCATGCACTTTAATAGCTACAAGCATGTAGAAGCTGATTGTGGCAATGTCTTTTGGACCATAGTCATAAAAATCAAACTGCTCACTGCTGTCATCTAAAAAAAAAAAAAATAAAGAAAGGAAAAAAAGAGAAAAAAGAAAAAAGTATGTATTTCTATATTGTTCCACAGGAGTATCCCATGCAACTGCAAAGGGCAGCAGTGACCAATGTTCTTTTCCTTCAATACAACAATATCATTATGAGCTTAGAACAAACTATTGACAGCACTATACACTGACCTGTGGCTTCAATCCAAAGGAGAGGGGGAAGGAGAGGGAGGGAAGGAGTGGGAGGGAGGGAGGGGGAGGAGGGATGGGGGGAAACAACGTTCAGACTTGTTACAAAAACTCTTGAGATGTTCCTATTTACTAAGAGTGGGAAAACCTACCAGTGAAATTCAATTCAATTTAAAAGACATATACCAGGAGCAGTAGAACTAAGGAAGCCTTATTTTTCAAAGGTATCTCTCTTTTGGTCTACAGACACCCATTATAAACACCTCACTTTTCTTTATGCACCTGAGACACTGTAGTTGAAAAGAACTTGGACTACAACTAATCAAGAGGCATGCTCATCCTTAGTTACAGGCTTGTATTGATATAAGGAAAGCAAGTGCTTGGAAAACGTATGGTTAAAACACTTTTAACTTAGGTCTAAGGTAGAAAACAATGTTTGTGTTTTAAGTCTGTGGTGTGATAACTGAATTTAACAGTCTTACTAACAAGAATGAATTATTTCTTTCCATCCTTCTAATGAGTGAATTATTTCTTGCCATCCTTCTAATCACCAGTTAGTTTGGAGGCAGTGACTCCCAAACATCTGCTAGCTTAGGATACCCCTTGTCTGCTCATCCTGTTCTGCTTGCAATAAATTTTGTGCAAAGGTCACACTGCTCTAAATCTTTGCCAGCTCTCAGAAACTTGCAGATACGGCTGGGTTCGGCTAACTATGATTACTGGGGGCACCCAACTGTGACAAAGGTGAAAAGTGCATCCTGAGGAAGACTGCTTACTTCATCTTGAAGACCCCTGCCCATGACCATTGGAGGGCAGTGCGCAACCACCAAAAGGGAGGAGGCTAATGATAATGAGGACCTAAACTAATTGTAATATCCTGACCACTCTCTCAGGAACCTAATGAATATGCATGTTTGTGTGCAATAAATATCTGCTTGCTTAAACCCTCAGTGTGCAAGTTAGGAGGAGTGATCCCCCCTTGCACCCAGCGCCGTAATAAGCATATCTGCCTTATAATTCTCCTTGAATTGTACAGTCTGATTCCGTGCTTCAGTATGTCTAACATTTCCATCGTTCAGTTTTCACTTGAGAGGGCATTAATTTGGATGTCTCTTATCCATATAGACACTTATCATAAACATCAAAGAATTTTGTTATCTTTAAGACCTTTACCCTTTGTCAAACTGTTTGCCTTGTCCAAAAGCCAAAGTAGAGAAATGCAAACATCAAGCAACTTTTTTCTTTTTAGGAAACTCAGTCAGAAGGTGTCAAGGAAGCAACTGGTGCTTCGTGTACCATGAATGATACAGTAAGGTCCGGACACGCAGGACCTTCATGCAACTCTAAGTGTCACATATCCCATTTCCACATTTGAAAGTGGCTTGTGGTATAATCGATGAAAAAGTAATCGCATAGCAAATACTATTGCTGCCTGGTCCCTAGCACTCCTTTTCAAAATGGATCTTTCCTAACAATATACTCATTGTTTTCAGAGGGCCCACACTGAGACCTCAAAACCGCTTGTGCAGAACTCCACACCTCCTATTAAAACTAAAGGAGGTTATACATTGCTCATGACATTGTAAGTATGTACATACACACTTATATAAACACACATGTATGCAACAATGTCCTGGTTCAAGCCACTTCTTCATAGAAATCACATTGCAGGCATCTTGGTAAGTGACACATGGATTTGACTTTTGTCTCCACTGTTTTATTTCTACTTGATGCTGCTCAAATACCAATAAAACTCACTGTCCATCTCGAGTCTTCAACACAAAATCTCTTGGGAAACATTTGTAAAAAATGATAGATTCTTGTTCCTACAAGCAAAGTTGATCAATGAATTATTTTCAGCATACTGAATGCAGTCAGAGTACTAAATTATTTGGAATAATGTACTCATTTTTTTGGGGAAATAAGTAACCAGAACTGTCTCACTTTGTTATTTAAAAGTATGATTGAAGCAGCAACGTAAGTTACTTAAGAATAATAATGTGATATTTTTGAAATATAAACCACAAAACTCACTACTAATGACATAAGAAATCACGAATAAACAAGTATATAGAAGAGTACAAAACTATTGTTATTTGATAACTTTTGTTGATTGTATCAAAAAATGGAAAGAATGTATGCTTTTTGCATGGTTTTCATATTAAATTTATATTGAAATGCATGTTAGTAGCAGTGTTAGATATGGGAAAATAACCCATTTATTCACAAGCAACAGAATGTAACAGAATATATCACAAACACTAGAATGTATCAGTGAATACAGAATTAGTAAATCCAAAATTAGTCAGACAAATATGAGAATACTACTACATTATAAAAGTGAATTGAAGTCAGGAAGGGAAAAAAAAAGTCATTTTTAATAGTCAAGCTCCTGCATTACAAGAAGAAATTAATAGATTTGATTTAATCTCACCAATGGTATAGGTGACTTTGTACTGCAGAGCAACAAACACGATGGCATTCTTTGGTGGGACCTGAAATTCCAAGAGAAGCAGAGAAGAAGTGTCATTTTTTTCAACAAGCTAAATTATAAATATCTACAACTAGACGATTAAGCCATTAACTCCATCAAAGCATTCACCTACATGATTTAAATCAAAGAGGTCTCGAAAGTGTTATCTCCACAATCCGGAGGCTCACCTTGTTACAAAACCTTTACCATTTACTACATAGGGTCAGACTTTGAATTATGCCCCTTTAGCTGACAAGTATTTTACTAAATAACATTTTAAAGTGTTTAGAAATGTCAATGGCTTTAATCTTCCTCAAAAGTTAAAAAACTCTTAAATCAGATAGGTTTCATCTAACTTTGCAAGATACTAAAAAAGTGTCCCATAAATAAATAGCGAATTCAAATCAGAGTAGAATTGTAAGATTAATCAATTTCTTGAATGACAAATCAAGCATTTTCTAAAAAATTACAGTACAATTAAAGTAACCAATGTTATATTTTAATGTTACTTTTTCTCCAGTGGCAAAACTAGTAAAAAACCAAAAAGCAACAAAACAAAAAAACAACAAAACAACCCCAAAACACACACACACACAAACAAACAAACAACTACAAAAAAAAAACCCACAACACAAATATCCCAACACTTTCAGCCACCCTGTACAGCCCTTATCTGTAGCAATGGAACTGTACATAAAGAGGATTACTGTATGACCTTACAACTGAACACCAAGTAAATGTGTTTGCTTGGTTTAATTAAAAACATCACATTATCTAGTTTGCACAACTTTAAAAACAAACATTTGTGCTTATATAACTGAAAAAGTCATAAGCTCTAGCAGAAGGATATAAGTGGAAGATAAAAACAATTTTTTTTGCAGTTTCACTTCAGCTGATCTTTGTAGCTATGACTTAAAACAGAGAAATAGAAACTGAAACCAGAAAGCTATTTTTGTCAGATGTTACATCATCTGAAAGTGTAATTAAGAACATTCATGAGTATATGAAACAAGCACTAATTTATCCAGCTACAAAGTAAGGACGAGGCACAACAATGCAGAATAATATACGTAGCAAAAAAAAAGGAGGAAAAGGCAAATTTTTTCAGTACACTGGGAGAACACCTGTGAAATTAAGCAGCAGAAGAGTTGTAAGACTGAAGAGCTCTTTTAAGAGCAAGCCTTATTAAGGAAAATGAAACTACCAATTTTTATAGCATACAAAATTGACTTTCAGACACTGCAGTTCTGTGTGCAACCTAATTTTTGTAGAAGCCAGCACTACCATCAAAACGAGCAATCCTGCCTTTCTCTTTACTGCCAGTTGCTCCTTGTCTCTGTCCCACATTTGTGTGATCAAAAGTAGTGGTGTGGTGAATTGGACAGCAAATTTATACAAGTTAAAACTGACCCAGCAAAACAGGAGTAAGGAAAAACACCTATTAATCTTAACACATACATTTCCTAATATACTGCACATAAGTTACATATGGTTATTGAGATAACCATATGTAATTTGGGTTATGGTTTTATTGTGCTTGTTTGAATATGTACTATTATACTTCTTATTGTGCAATTTAAACAACTACATATTCTTTCTGATGCAGAAATTATTTGTTTGATCAAGACATTTCTCTTGTGGGAGGAACAGGGGTGCTATGTTACAGGTTAGATCTCTATTGCAGCTTTGCTTCATTCACTGCAGAAAAGCAGGTACATAGGAAAGCTGGAGAGGGGCTTTTGAGCAGGGCATGTAGGGACAGAACAAGGGAGAATGGCTTTAAACTGACAGAATTCCCCCTTCCTGCCCCCACAACTGTTGCTGAAATATTTCAGTGAAGTACTTGAGCTCCTTATCCAGAATTTAAACTCTATTTACCAAGCCTTATTCTATATTAACACCTTCATAAAATATTCATATAGCAGCACACGCACAGTTTTTGTCCAGAAAGTGGGAAAAAGAAGACTAAAAGAGCTGCCTAATCCATCACCCCAGAAGCTATTAAGCAGACTGCACATGAAATAAACCTTACAGTAACTTTTAAGTACACAAAGAGGAATTCAGAAGCTCATCTAAAACTGTCTAATCTCAGATTTTTCTTCAGATTATCCACCACTAGGGAGCTGAGTGAATGTCAACAATAGACACGAGTGCAGAATGGTGACCAGCAGTTTTTAACTGCCATCTGGTTAAGCATGGTCAGAAAAAGAGACTAGCTGAAACCCTCTGTAACAATGTTCCTAACTGCTTTATCATGTGGAGTTTAGAACAGAGCAGGGAAAAACCTAAATAGACACTGAGACATAAAAAGATTCTACTTTAAGCAAGAGGGCTTGAAGAACTTTATAACTCAGGAGACTGGAACTGAGGACAAGGGAGGTTATGGGAGGGTGCTAGGAATGAAACATATACAGAGATTAAAGAAAACGGGACAATAGACGAACAGCATCTAATAGAAGAGGTTAAGAGTGAGGGTGCATAGTGAGAGCAGGAACTGGCAGTTAGTAGACAAGGCAGGATGTGAGCTGGGTAGAGTAGGGAAAAGTAAAACTTGCTGCACAAGACAGCCGAGACATGGAGAGAAAGATGCTCGAGCAGGCTATTGTGGTGTGAGGCGACGGACGGAAAAGAAACAGGGACATAACCCCGCAGGGAAGAAGGGAAAAGGCAGCCGGAACCCAAAAGGCTTTGACAGAGCCGCTTGGCAGCGAGGCTGAGGGATGCTCAGCAGGGTCCAGTGCGGGAAGCCAAGAGCACTGCGGTACCCCATAGCAGGACCAGGCACTGAGCGGCTCGGCCACTACCAGACCCCTCTCCCCGCCCAGTACCTCAACAACGAACAACATCACGATGAGCATCACCAGGTAGGACGCAATATCCACGAAGTCCAAAGGGATGACGCCGTGGTTTATCACGGCAGGGATCTTATATTTCCTGCGAAACCGCATAGCGAGGATCCCCACACAACCCCGCCAAACTGCACCTCAGCCACCATCACCTCACAAACACCGCCTGCCCAAAGGACCCACCCGCTTCCGAGTCCGGGCCAATCAACCTTAAAACTGCTTAGGATTGGCAAGTGCGAGAAACAAATCGTGAAGAGCGGCTTCTAAAGGAGGCGGTGGGAGCCGGGCCTGGTTTGAATGACACGGGTCCCTGCCAATCCCACATGGACTGGGGCGGGCTCCCCTGCGAGGCGGCAGCGGGCCGTGGTGGGCGGGGCTTGTCTGTGGCGGAGGCGGGCTCTGTGCTGAGGGGTTCCCGCCTGCCGCTCCTCGGTGTGGTGAGTGGCTTTGGTTCTCTTCGGTTCAGCACGGTGTGGCCTTTGCCGAGGCCGTGTTTTCCGTAACTCCGGTGGCGGCTAGGTAGCTCTGTGCTCCGAATGCCCTGAAAGGCACATTAGTCGGTCTGCTCTCCTCACGAGTCCAAGGGCTGTGGTGGTGGGAAGTGGCCCCTCATCACCCCCCTCCGGAGTTGTGCCATGCTCCCTTACCTGCGGCTAGAAAAAGATGTTGAAAAACTGTTTATTTAAATTAAAATGAGAGAAAGAAGATTAAGAGTGCTTTGAAATCTTAAAAATATGTGCAATTAGCTATCTAGCTGAAAATCAGGGGAGAAAACCACGCCAAGTTATCAAAAAACTGTACTGAAGGGAAGAATGGAGGCTGCAGAGTAGCACAGCATCCAGAGAACAGGGTTAGAAGAGGAAATTAAAGTCAGGTTCCATCTGGCAGCCTGGTATCTCCCCTGCTGTGCTGTCCGGCCTCAGCTGGAGAGAAGGTCCACCTATATCCACGCAGCAAATAGGACCTACCTTCTGTTCAGCTGTGTAGCACTTCTGCTTCTTATCGATTATTTAAATAGGTGATGCTCACTGAAACTGCTTTTTAGTGTCTGAATTTGCTTTGTTAAATGTCCTGCTTAGTTGTTGAGTTTTGCTATGCTCGTACTGCTTTTCCCAGCCTTATTTTGGGTTTCAGGCTGATACATTCAGAAACTGGACTTTTGGAATTAAGAGCTGCTGCGGAGCACAGGTGCTATTTGGGGCATTCATTTGGGAAGCAACTGCCATGCATGTTCTTTTTCTTAGCTGAAAAGGGGAATTCAAACGAAAATACTTGTAGCAAGTTCTTTATAAAGCATTTTTTTTTTGTTATTAAAAAGAAACAATGTAATTGAAAGTATTTCATTCTTGTTTAGCATAATTGCTGCTTCCTTTATTTATCTAAAGCTACAAAAAATAATGCTGACTGAGAATTAAATGTGATTCAAACCAGTTTCATTTCTTCTTGGAACGTATCAGAGAAAGAAGTGAGAAATGCTGAATAGGAATGGAAACAAGAAACAGGAACTTGGAACCCAGAACATACTAATTTGATACAATTTATGCCATTCTTTTCACTATATTAGAATAAGCAAGCTCATTAAGATTTGTATTGGTTGGCAATATTAAGATGCCTAGTGCAAGGCCTCAAAGAATGTTATTTAAGTTTTAAGTCGCAGGTATAAAGTTCCAGAGTTTTTGGTTTTTGTTTTTTGTTGTTTTTTTTTTTTTTCTCATTGATTCCAGTGTTTCTCTGTTACATGTGAGCCCATTTCACATGCAGCCCACTGTTATTTCCATTGTCCTACCCTTTGGACAGACAAACTTGGCAAACGTAGCTATTCTTATTTTCATGGTTGTTTTTTCTATTAAAAAAGTAAGCAAAACAAAAAGTCCCATAGCCTTTAGTTAAAAAAATAAAAAAATCCTCTTTTCTATTGTCATTTTATTTATTTAGTCAAGGAATTAGAAAGAAAATTAGAAAGTTATGCCCCACCAGCTGCCTAGGTTGAAAACAACTGCATAGGCTTTAATAGTTAGTCTGTTATTAGGTTTTATTGATTTGTTGTTCTTCTATATAGAAAGCAAAATGAAATTAATATTTTTTACAGAATTGTAGAAATCAATTGGAGATCTGCTTGACCACACAGAGGTAGCTAAGAATGACTCCTTTATTTTATACTTCAGTTAAACAAGAAGACCTAATTCAGAATTTGGGTAGATCCAGAGAAGAAAAAAGATCCAGTTATTGTCATGGGGTAAGTAAACCCAGTTTATAAATCACAAGGCAAATACATTCAAATTGGCTATATGATTCCTTTTGTGTGTTAAAGGACTATCCAAGATTGGGATTTTTTATTTATTCATTTTTTTTTAATTTTATTGGGTACTGCTTAAACACAAGATAGCATAGAGACTGTCTTTTGGAATTTAGGATCAAGCAAACAAGATAGATTCACTGTGGGGAAGAATGGTATCCTGTGAGCCATACAGCGGTATCAAAACACATCCACAGTCTTCTTTTGGGACTTTTGAGATGGGGGAGGATGAATAACTTAGGAAAGATAAGATGGGAAAACAGAAGAAAAGGGGGGACCTGTGTAAAGCATTGAAGAAGTCAGATTGGGGGAAATAGCCATTGGAATGATGGAGTTTATTCTGTTCACACTAAGCATTTTGCCTGTTCAAAATCTTCCTAAAGCTCATTGAGTTCTAGTTTATGGAGCATAAAGGGTTCTACCTTAATTTAAGGAGGATAATGACAGATATAAGCGAAACATTGCAAGATATATATATCGGACATTTTCACTTTTCTCTACCTAAAAGCAAAACTTAAACACAACAGAGTCAGTAACTCACATTTAATGACAAACATATAAGATCTAGTAGCAATTTGTATTGAGATATGTTAAAAAGAAAGAACCAAAACACAACACACACACTCCCAACAACATCTAATTAAACAATATTATCAGGGAGTAAAATTACAAGAGCCTATTAAGCATTGTCCATTTGGGTAATAAAGGAATTAAAAAATGAGCTAAGAAGAGAGGTTTTTGTCATGCTGTAATTTTTCATACCAAAAAATAGTTTTGGACTTTCCTTTAAAGTATGTGGTCTAGTCATTTTTGCAGACGGGACTCTAGATGACTGATATGTTTCTGTATGGTATTTCTTCTTTCCTAGTCATAAACCACTACAAATTGGCTTCTATTTTGCAAGAATTAAAACTCAGGACTTTGTGTAAATGTGTTCCCAGTTTTACAAAACATTTCCTTTTACTAATGTGTTCCCAGTTTTACAAAACATTTCCATTTACAAAACAATTCCCTGTGCAGAAAGGGAATAATGTTTGCAGCATCAAGTATACAATACTGAATTCTGAAGCTTCTGTGCTGTAGTTTGAGAACCAGCTGCCTGCTTCTTGATACGCTACTGTCTGAAAAAAAACCTACATTATGTACAGAGTAAGTCATATAATTGGGACAGGGAGGTAAACCAAGTGTGGATTGTGTCTGTGTCATATACTTAATATCAAAAAAAGTTCACAATTAAAAAGCAGTTGAAATAATTTTACCATAACATGTAATTGTATGATAACTGTAGAGCCTTAAGAAAAGCAGGAAACGATCAGGTACTATATTTTAGGTGGTATGTAAGAGTGAAAAGCTGTCTTGCTGTTCTGTAAAGAGCAAAAGTAGAAATCCAGTTCAGTGTCTGCATCTATCTGGTAATCAATTACTGGCTGTTGTGCATAATCTGTGCAGTTTCTGTGGGGACTGATTACAATTTTTATTTAGAATCTATTAAGGAAATAAATATTCTACTTGCAGAGCAGGTGGAACAGCTGCTGCATATGTTAAACCAGCAGTCCATTCTTAAGAGATCATACATTGAATACAAGCTTCTGTATCCATATGGTTTTATGAAACCTTTCCTTTCATTCTGAGACTGGTTCTTCCTTTCAGGCTGAAAATCTGGTATCGCTTTTTTGTTTTGAAGGGTGTCTGTTACATGATGAAATGATTGCAATCTAGCTTGCAAGACTACGTTTAATATATTTAATGTTACATTGTCATAGTAATACGTGCTTTTTCTACAGCTTGTATCATGATAATAAATTAGTGACCTCTTTTCATGCTCTTATGTTTTTAACCATGCGTGGGACAGATTTAATTTCAAACAAGACTATTTTAGGGAAAGTTTAAATTAAAGTACCCTCTTAAAACATTTCCATAAAACATTTCACATTTGCATTTTTATTTTGTGAAAGTATTTGTCGTCATTGCTATATGTCTATCCTCATAATAATAATTTCCTTTTCCTCCCTGATGAGTTAATAATATAGCAGTAAAAAAAAAATAAATATAAAAACAAAAAAAAAAAATTGCACTTTTTACTTGTTTTCCCAGTTTTTTAATGTCTGACTAATAGTGGAAGAATAAGCATAATATCTTCAAGTGCAATGTATACACCTGGACACCGAGCAGGTTGAGAGTCTGCAATGTTACTGATATGATATATATGGAGACTGCACAATGATCCAATAACTGGTATTAATCAATGAATAACTTTTTTTCCTCTACATGTTTCCCTCCCAGATAAAGTGAATTCTTTATTGTATTGCATTCTTGCTGAATAACTAAAAGTGTCACCAAAACAGAAATAAGAATGAAAGCACAGGTTAAAACTATTATTTCACTTCATAACTAGAAAAACCCATGAATATTCCACACTTACTTTACCTGAACTTTAAAGAACTTTAAGAGTGTATTAGTAGACAAACAGAAATATATGCTGTTTTGCAGATCACAGAAATTAAAGGGGCCTTAGAAAATCTCTAGGCCAACCTTCTACTCAAATCATGATCAACTTATGAGGTTAGACTAGGTTGTTCATAACTATCCAGTCTTTGAAAAACTCCAATGCAATCTGATCTAAAAAAAAAAAAAAAAAGATGCTAAGCCAGCAATAATGTTCAGCCAGGCCTTTAGAAATCTACTATAAGAAGGAGTCATGACCATTCATTACAAGTCACCTCTGTTAACTTTTGCCAGACTGAAGACTGAAAGCATGTGGTGCTTTTACAGGGAAAAAAACAATACAAATCTGCTACTTCATATTAAGACTTAAATTGAAACTCTGGCAGCAAAATCTGTGTGTGTCTCAAACAAGTACCATCCAATCTGGTTTGTGAAGTTGTGTTGTTACAACTCACTGCCAAGCTGATAGGGTTTCCAGAACGATTTAGGGTGCTGAACTCCCTATTAGCTTTATTTCCAAAGAAGCCCTTGTCCCACCTTGGTGCTGTATTATTTTTGTGGCTGCAGAGTGCATGCTTGTATGATCCAGGGATAATAGCACTGCACAGAAGCAACATACATTACTCGTTACAGAATGGACCTTGAAGCTGAAGTTCTATCCCAGATCCCTCTCAAGACTGTTGAATTCTAGTACCTGATATTGCCTACCTTTTTTTTTTTTTGTTTTGGCTTGAAGGTAGCAAGCATATAGTTAAACTAAGGAGTGAAAAGACTTGTTTTAACATCTTGTCTTACATCTTACAATTCACCAAGGGATAGTGAAAAATGAGACCAGCTGAAGAAATAGTGGGCCATTTCCAAATGCTTTCAGATGTTTGTGCTGAAAACAAAGAGAGAATGCACGACCTTTTCTTCAGCCCAGTGTTCCCTTCTGTTATATCCCAAGCTGATAGCTCAGGTGGTAACACTGAATTTACCTTGTCATATACAGGGAGGGAAAGTAATTTATTCTCCTTTTCACGTTTTTACCACTTATTAAATGGGCATAGTAATGCTCTTACAAAGTGTTTTGCATGAAAAAAAAAAAAAAAAACAAAGTTTTTTTAGTTACAAATTAGTAACAGTAATACACGAAAACAGACTAATGTGAAATAAAATATGAGACTGTTGGAAAAACTCTTCCAGTTCCTTTTGATATTTCTGTCAACATTTCTATTAACTGTTAATGTTCACAACTTACTCAATGGACACAAGAAGGGCTTAGGTACATTAGTATTTTTTAATTTGCTTAGGAGATATTTTATTGTCCTTGAAAGGTGATAATTTTCATGCATTGAAAAAAAACAGATGAATGCCCTGGGTGTAACTCTGGACTCACTGGAGATAACAGGGCCTGGATGTCATCCTAGGGTTTTATGTAGTAAGCTATTAATGTGACATTTAAATGGATAACCCTGCAATGCAAAGACTAATATTTAATTCATTCATTAATATGTTATGTAGTCTGTCAAGGAAAAAACTAATAACTAGAAAAGATTGAAACTGAAAATAAACTTTTTTTTTTTTTTTAAAAAAAAAAAATCTGATGTTTCTTTATCTTTCATCTGGGTGGATAAACCCTATGGATTGTTCTACCTAAGTCTAGTTTGAGACATCCCTGCCCATGGCAGGGGGGTTGGAACTAGATGATCTTAAGGTCCTTTCCAACCCAAACCATTCTATGATTCTTTATTATACTTTCTTGGAAATCTCCTGAGCTAGTGTTTCAGTGTATTACTCTGGTATTGCTTAACTGTGGAATGACCTAGCAGCAAGTCTTCTAAAATGGGATAAAATAATTTTAAAAAGATTTCATCCACTATTGACCTTTTTCACTCCTAAAAATTCATTAAACCACCAAACTTTAAAAGGGATTTGAGAGGGGAATTTTTAATTTATCCTGGTTATATCCTGACTATGTTCATATTACAAATTGAAAGTTTATGTTGACTATTGCAAACTGTGAGGTTGATATCACACACATGCAGTTTGTCAGTCAAGCCTGGCCAGTGCAGATAATAAGTCCAGATACATAGAAACCCTGATATCCTTCTCAGGATTTTTTCTCCCTTTATTAGCTTTCATCTTATAACAGGGAATATTCATCACAGCTGTTGACCAATAATATATTCTGTAGAAGCACCTGTTCTTATTCTCCATAAATAATAGCATCATCTCTCTTCTGTGCAATGGTTGCACCAATTAAGCATTAAAGAAAAATTAAGACTTAGTAAGTAGAAACTATAGAGAATTAGTGTTCTTGTGAATGTAACTTTTATAACCTAAATCCACAAAAGCAAATATGGAAAAATACAGAAGAATCTGTTTGTCACTTTTTGTCCAAAACCAGATCTCTTGCCACTGTATCAATATGAGAAATCCAGACTGAACTATTTAAACTTACCATTATTTCTCTTCTGTTCCTTTCCTCTTGTCCCCCAAAATCTCTTATCAAATTAGTTTCTCCCAGCTAAAACCTTACTCAGCTAAACAGCCAGTGAGATATTATTGTTGGGAAGAGATGTTTCCTGATCATGTGCATATACAAACAGTGAAAGGTGTAATGGCTGGAATATTGTGAGGTGCGCACTTAGGATTGTTAAAGGAGAAATTAATGTATGTAGTGCTACGTGACTTTATGCTTCTGTGATTTACTTGTGCATATCTTTAAAATATATTTATCAGTGGAGTATGGTACAGGTTGTGTTCATCATGGCTTCCACTGTATGTATGTATGTTAGAATTTTGTAAGGAGTTTTATAATGGTTTTAGTCACAGAGAAGTGCTCTGCATCTGCTTTATCTTTCTTTCTTGGTTTGGTTGCAGATTCATGAGATTATCTGTTCATAAGATTTCTTCCTTATAGTTCATAAGATTAGTCTGTTCTGAAAAATACCGTTCTTTCCTGTTACACTGTAACCACATAGAACTATTTTACTAGTGAGATTTATGAGGTATTGATGAAGAAATCTCTTTGTAAGATGTATCTGGTCATAATTTGTGATGAAACTAGAGGTGTGTTTTGAAGTCCCACATGCCTTCCTTTTCTCCAGAAAGTGTTGTCTGGGGTATTTTGAGCTCTTTGAATGTGTATTTATTGGGATTTTGGTGGAGTCCTCTGGTGGTGGTTGCCATATGCATTCTATAGAGGAGTTCCAGTTGCCTTAGTTTTTTTCTTTCTGCTTCTATCCCCATACAAGAACCATGTTGCTTTTAGCCTTTGTCTTTTTTTCCATGCTTACAAAGATTTGTTTACATAATACTAGACATTTAACTGTAAATTAAACGGCAAAAACATGTCTGGACTGAGACTTAGAAAAAGTTCAAATGCTTTGCATTTGCCTGTTTGTCTTCCTTGAATTGCGCTTACACTTGAGGTATTTGATGTGGCTAGAGGAAAATAATGCTGTAGCTTATTGAGAGGTATGCAAGCTTTTCTTTTCTATTGAAGTGTAGGATAGATTTTTCCATGATTGTCTCACTAAGCATCAAACACTACTGGGTAGGGTTCTTTTGGAGGCCCAGAAGGGTGACTGCTGATACAGGAGCCACGCAGGTCAGTATAGGATGACTCATCCAGTCTTGCTGTAGACACTAAGGAGTTTAAACACTCTGCTTCCCTGCATGCTGCTATGGTAGAGAGATAGCTGTGTCCCTTGAGGAACCCTTCATCCTCAGCCTTTTTTTTATGGTTCTCAGGCAAATTAGTGAAGTGTCTTTCCTAAAATCTCGATTAATGAATCCTATAGTGAAAACTGTTCCGAATAGCATTTGCTAGAGATGGGTGGACTATTTGCCGGCATTTTTTTCATAGTGTCATAACCTACAAATGAACGCTAGGGGATGCCACACTTCTACCAAAGTTACCGGAGTGGTGACGGGGCGGGGGAACCTGCCAGATCTGTGAAATTACCATTCCTTTCCACGCAAAAAGAAAGTAAGGAAAACAGCTTTTGGTCATTTGATGTAATAAGGGTATTTTATTGGAACGTGTCTGAGTGAGTAGAAATAGGTAATATTTTAATTCTTTACTAAATATGTGGGGGAAATATCGTTATTAGGTAAGTATAAAGAAGTTATTTTTTCAATATCTATCCTCTAGAAACATCCAAATCAAGATCAGGATTCCATTTGAATAGGTCACATGTGAAAATAGGTGAAGAACAGTTCAGATACTGTATACAAAGCTACAGAGCTGTTTAGTCCAAGGCTCCAATCTTAGAAACTTTGACAACCATTGACAATAAATACAGAACAGCTTGCGGGTTTGTAATTCGTTACAGGACAAGCCTGACTGTTCCACATTAGAACTTGTTTTTCCTTTAAATAATTTACATTGATTTCAAATGCTTAGAGAAACTATACAAAATAGAAATATTTAAATGTTGGACAATTACATTAACTTCCATCATTTTACCACTAAGAACAAAATAATGTAAACATGTATGTAGATGACTTTTTTAATTAAAAAAACAAACAAAGAAGGACAAGCAGGAATGATAAGCTTACCTTTCAAAGAAATTGCCTTTTACAGCACTTGCTTTACAAGTCTTTGCAAATAGAAGCAATATTAAGGAGAATTTGTAATTATTATACATTAGTTACATAGGATCACTTTTTTGTATACATTTTAAACTATTCAGACAGCTACACTTCAAGTTTTCTGCCCTGTACAGCCATGAGGCTCAGCCCTTAAGAAAAGGGTGCGGTATTTGTTCAGAAAAACATCATTATCAAGTTTTGGATGCAATTTGAAATGCTAGTGGTACTCTATGCTCTCCCACCATCAGTGTCTACGTTTTCCTAAACAAATGCATACATAAACCCCTGTGTTTGCTGCAAATATATTGCGGGGTTTGTGGTTTATGGTTCTGTTTTGGCTTTAATTTGAACTCTCAGAGAGGAAAAAAAAGAATATGCCAAGTGCTAAAAGGTTCATTTTGCTCACAGGAATGCAAGGAACTAATCTTTGTCAAAACATTATAGATCAGTGAGAAGCAGTTTGAAGTTAAAACACAGGAAGTGCAGAGAACTGGTCAATATTTGTATGAAATTTTCTTTTTGTAGCAGTGACTTTGGGAAAATGGGGACATACAGACAATTTGAACAGATCAAACTGCCCCTCACTGTTGAAAGGGGTAATCTCCCTCCTTCCCTTCACTGTGGCTGCAGAGTCAAACCCCACCATTGCATCTACTTTTCTGCTGGTAAAGCAAACTGAACTGGCTCACTGCAGGGTTCTACAAATAATGGAAGGAGTGGGAATATGTGGCTGGGAATGGGATTGGAAATAATAGTACCCATTTCAGTAGCAATGAAGTCTGACATAAAATTTAACCATAATGTTTAAATTCTAAGGACTTATTTGGGAGCTGACCTTGAAATATATGTGCTGATGGTGTCCCTGGTCTGGTAAAATTGCAGTTTAGAAAGTATATTCTTCATCTTTCTGAATCAGTGCTTGTCTCTATGTCAGCTTTACAGGCTTTATTTAAGTCATGGTATTTATTTTGATCTGCAGCCTAAAGTTAGAATAGTTTTTCCTTTTTTAAGTAGTTTTCTGCCATTACATAAAAACAAAGAAAAATGCACTGTAAAAGAGAATTATAACAACCAGATTCTTTTTTTTTTTTTTTTTTTTTTCCTCTGAATCATGTTTTTCTTCTGTGTTGAAATGTTTGCACAGTGCTACTGTCCAGGCTTGGCTGTTTTCCCCATTCTCATACCTTGAAAGAATAATGAAAGTAACAACTGGTTTCCCTCAGGGATCAGTGTTGGGACCGGTCCTGTTCAACATCTTTGTTGGTGTCATGGACAGTGGGATTGAGCAAGTTTGTCAATGACACCAAGCTGTGTGGTTCAGCTGGAGGGAAGGAATGCCATCCAGAGGGACCTTGACATGCCTGTGAGGTGGGCTGATGCCAACCTGATGAAGTTCAACCATAACAAGTGCAAGGTCCTACACCTGGGTTGGAGCAATCTCGGGCACAGCTACAGGTTGGGCAGAGAAGAGATTCAGAGCAGCCCTGCAGGGAAGGACTTGTGAGTGTTGATCGATGAGAAAATGAACATGAGCTGGCAGTGCGCATTTGCAGCCCAGAAAGCCAACTGTATCCTGGGCTGCATCAAAAGGAGAGTGACCAGCAGGTGGAGGGAGATGATCCTGCCCCTCTACTCTGCTCTTGTGACACCTCACTTGGAGTACTGTGTGCAGTTGTGGTGTCCTCAACATAAAAAAGACATGGAACTGTTGGAACAAGTCCAGAGGAGGGCCATGAGGATGATCATGGGACTGGAGCACCTCCTGTATGAAGAGAGGCTGAGAAAGTTGGGGCTGTTCAGCCTGGAGAAGGCTGTGTGGAGACCTCATAGCAGCCTTCCAGTATCTGAAAGGGGCCTATAAGGATGCTTGGGAAAGACTCTTCATTAGGGACTGTAGTGATAGGACAAGGGGTAATGGGTTCAAACTTAAACAGGGTAAGTTTAGATTGGATATAAGGAAGAAATTCTTTACTGTTGGGGTGGTGAGGCACTGGAATGGGTTGCCCAGGGAAGCTGTGAATGCTCCATCCCTGGTAGTGCTCAAGGCCAGGTTGGACATAGCCTTGGGTGACGTGGTTTAGTGTGAGGTGTCCCTGCCCATGGCAGGGGGGTGAGAACTAGATAATCTTAAGATACTTTCCAACACTGACTATACTATGATTCTATAATAAATAGTTAACTGAATGCACAGAAGTTGTTGAAAATGTGCAGGACTGCAGTCTGAATGATTTTAAGAGAAATACACCTGAGCAATAAAGATGGTAAAACAGGGTTCACAGTACAAACTCTGCCTGGGAAAAGATGTTTTGTAGAGCTATCTAAGAAATATTTGCAGGATTATTTTTCCTATTCCTTGGTATTTCCTGAATTACTAATGACACTCTGAAGTGCAGAGTAACATCACAACTGGTTTTCGGTATGCATTGTAGTGCCTGGAATGGTATATTCCAACATATCTGTAAAAAACTGTATTAAGCAAGACTATTATATGATAAGGCAGAGTAATCCTTTGTAAAAGAGTAAATTGACATTTGTACTGGAGTTCTTTTCGGGTCTATAGTATCTTCAACACAAAAATAAATTTATTTTCCCTATAATTTTGTTGTGTTGCTCCTGATGTAGTTGAGATGTTGCACACAACCTCACTTTGAATCCCCTACCCTGTGACATTGGTCCACTCTAATGCCACATGAGAATATAGCAGCTTTAAAGAAAAGTATTGAAGTTCATTTTATAAAAGAGCTTGGAGACCAGTCATAGAGTTGACTTATTTGTGTATCTAATTAACACACACTTGGATTTTATTATGTTACTGGCAAGTACAATAAATACAACAGGATTTGTTCTGCCCTTTCAGTATTATGGTTTTTGATGTGGGTATCGATTTCTTCACAGTAAGCTTCCCTTGTGGAAACAACTTGACAGTGGCATTAGCTCATGAGTGTCCTCTTGTCTGTCACCTGATAAGGAGGGCTTAGTAAATATAGTCTATAAGTCCCACAGTGCATGAAAAATAATAATCTGTAAAAGTGCTAAAATTAATTCAACAGTGTATGCAGATGTTAGTTAATTATGGGGAAGTTTTTCACCTGGTTTCAGCAGACAAGGGAAATGTGTTGTTTCTTTTCAGAGACACGATTATATTTCAAAGGCTTTCTTTCTTCCTGCCCTTTCATGAGGTTGAAGAGGCAAGGAAGGATCTAGAATGTCATTTGTACTTTCAGAAAACATAGTTAATAACACAAATCTGGTGAAAACATGGATGTAGTGCTTGATCACATAGTTTCACAAGAATTTCTTTTACTGTTAGTAATTATTTATCTCAAGCTGCTCATTCGTGCTCTCTCAGTCATGCCACTGACATTGCTATTGCAGCAGTGTTCATGAACTATTGTGAATTGGTGCCTTTCCTGGGTTAAAGTTAACCCGGTAAATACCTAATTCACTGATCTTCTCTGTGTAACCATAGAGTTGTACTAGAAGTGGAACTGAGCTGGGTGCTGTGGCTGGAAAGAGTGGTGAGATGCTTAAGATGGTGTGTTTTATTCAAAAAATGTGAAAAAAAAAAAACAAACAATCTTGGTAAAACCATGGGTTAAGACTTTGTGAATGTGATTGTACTGCACATTTGTGGTGAAAAAAGAAAGAAGGACTTAATGCTGGTGAGAGGCAAACCACAAAAATTATATGAATATAGCAATTGGAATAGCAGATAGGGAAGAGAAAGGTGTGAATATGCAGAGCCTTAAAGCTAAAGCCAAACTGCATATTTAGGGGCAGGAAAGAGTTTAAGAGTGACATAGCCTAAATCTGCAGTGGATTGTGATAAAATATAAGCCTAGGAGAGGGAAAATCATTGTAATAGCAGCATATTTGTAATTCCATCACTTCACGTATTTGATATAAGCTTCAGCAGGTGGAATGTTCTATGGGATAATCGGCTTTTTTTGAAAAATAACCCAAACCAGCCAAAAAATCACATATCATAGTACTGTTACCCAAGCGATTCCTGAAAGTGACAAAATCAGAAGAGAAAACAAACAGCAGTAGTAAGATTAGATTTTAGTGCTTCCCAGACCTCGTCCTGAATAATTTTTCTCTTAACAGTAGTGACTTTCTTCTTGGGAAGGACCTTTATGTCAAAGTAAGTGCTATAGGCAGGATGTCTCACACCTGGGCATTAGAATCCCTTGGTGAAACACAAACTTCTTCCAGTATTTTGTACCTTGGTCTCATGCAGGGTGTAGACATTACCATGGCCTTGCACGTGCAGCGAGTTGGACCCATTGCCCTGTTACTGCAGAGCAGACAGGATAAATCCACTTGCTTCACAGATGCAGTTCAGCTGCACAGCGGGGTATGGTTTAGGTCTGACATGCAGTATATCTGCATACGCTTCACAGCTGCTTTCCGGGTAACTGAGAATGTATTTGGCTGTATATGAAATATGAAATAAATTATATCTGTTAGGTTTTTAATATAGAACATATAATTTACATATATAGTAATGAAAGTCCTGTTTTATAAGGATATCCAACAGCCCAGCTGTTAAACTGCGGAGAGACTGGTTCAAACTGCTGCTGATAGGCATGAAATATATGGGGCATATGCCCTAAGATAACATAGGCGGTAGCATCAGCTGCTAAAAGAAAGGGCTCAAGGTGGCCTTGTTTTTCCTCTCTCCCTGGGTATTTTTGGCAGATGATTGGACATGAATGAAGATTTCCTTTAGAAGGAAATGTAGATGATGTAGTTGCACAGAATAATAAAAATAGCTGTAGAGAAACTTTCTTAATGCACCAGTTATTCAGTGTATATTACAAACAAAAACAGCTTTTTACATGTAGACAGTGACCATTGTCATCCAGAACAAGTAATTAAAACCAAAAGTATTCAAAGATGTTCATGCATGCATCTGGCCACAAAGCCTTTTGAACCTGTGGGCAAATCAGGTACCTACTTGGCATAAACACATTTTCCAGTCGTTTCTGATAATTTACATAATGGCCAACCTTCTTAGGTCACTGATTTTAGCATCCATTCTACATTTAAAAATTCTAGAACTGCCTTTATAGACCTTTATAGTTGGATTCCGTATCAGATGGCAGCCTTATCTTCTGGTCTCAAAGCGATTACTGATTCTTGGGCAGACATAGGATAAAGGGAAAAGGTGGAAAAATTCTTGAAGAGAAAGGTGTGGAATTACAGTGTTTCATGTTCTTATTGTAGAAATTAGGGTTGTCAGTCAATGACTTGGAAATCAGGGATCAAGTTACACGACCATAATGCAACTTCTTTCCCCTGTTTTTTTGTTTGTTTGTTTGTTTTTAAATTATTACCCTTTGCAAAGATTACATTCCCCCTTTCATTTCATGTGTCACTTCAAAATGTTATTTTTAAGCCTCCATCTTTTGTCCATCGCCTACTGTTCTCTCTTTGTCAATGATGATTCACTCTCTATAGGGGCACACATCAAACCCCCTGTTTCTGTCACACAAAGTCTTCCTCATGGGTGTCTGTTTAATTTTGAGGCTTTCAGTATATATTAAATAGTCTAGTCCCTTACAACACTGTGGTGCTTGATGTGTGTGCTTTATGGAGATTCTGCACAGCAGGCAGCAATCTTTGCAAAAAGGTCTAAATATAGTAGGTTGCACTTCTAGCAGTACTGTCTTTTAATTTCCTTCTGTCTGAATTCCTGCTATCCATCTTTCCTTTGGTTTCTCTGTTTAGCCTTTTTTTTTTCCTTGCCTCACTGCCCTGCTTTCCCTTAACATCTCCAAAGCATTGAAAAGAACAAATACAAGCTAATCTAATCTCTCCGCCCTCTCTTCTGCTTTAACAAAGCATTTAGCTTCCCTGTCTGTTGCCTTTGTTTTCTTTACCTTTCTTTCCCTTCCCCCTCCAAAAAATTCTCCACTCCTGTGTAAAAGAATTGGCCGAGCTGCAGTAGGACATGGAACCATTGTGACTTAAAAGACAAAACCTTCTAAATTTTCCAGATGTACCTGTTTGTCTATACCAGACTTGTCCCTCCTGCAAAATATGTGTATGGGCAAGAAAAGAAAGATAAGTCAAGTTTTCCATTACTGAATCCTGACAGAATTCTTTTGTCTGTTCCAGCAGAGTAGCCTGGTGGCTGAATACAAATGCTATATTCTGTTTGATATGCTTTCTGGGTTTTTGTTCTTGGTAATGACTGAAGGTTTGTATTTTTTCTTTTACATTTATGCCATCGTTTCCTTGAAGTGGACAGGACCTTAGGCCTTTTCTCAGGCTGCTTCTGCTTCTATCTATCTGCTGCATGCTGATTCTCTCTGATGGTCCAAGTGTGTCAGCTTGGCTGTGTTCCCAGTTGCCATCAGCATTACTGCATTCCCAGAGCTGGATCTGGGTTAGCACAAAACATTGACAAATCCAGTGTAATTAGTTTTGCTCCCTTGCTGTACTTCATAGGGATTAGGATTTTTTAGAGAAGTCAAACAATGAGCACACGTGTGAATGTCTGACAATCCTCACGTTTACTGCAGAGGAATCAACCTTTGGAAGTCTGTATGCTGGGGGGTGATATCCCTGAGTGACATAAGCCTTTAGGTATGCAATTAGAAAGAAACCTGCCTTGAATGGTTTGAACTGTTAAAACTGATGCAAGTATGCATTTGAATGTCATGCATTTCAACTGTGTTCTTGCTGCTGTAGTGGGCTGTATGGTTCCCTTTATAGCAGCTCTCTCTCCAGTTTCTGCTACATTCCTAAAACAGAACAAACTGCCAGTGTAATCCATGAGCCTTCCTGCTCCCTGCCCTGAAAAACGCTGCCAAAGCTAAAAAAGGAAAATACTTCCAGCAGGGACTCCAGAATTACTTATGAGATCAGAATTTATACTCTGGGCTGGTAATCCGCTGTTGCAGCCTAAATCGCAAGAACACAAAAATGTAAGCACAGTGATAGGGTGGTTTGGCAGTTTTCCTGGGACAGTGATAGCTCAAGAAATAATCTAGATGCAGTGTGGGACAGTGCAGACTAGGATTATTAATTTTACCAAGAGCTGCATAATTATGACTCATGTCAGCTCTCAAGCAAAGAGGTTCGTGTGATAAAGTAGTTGTATCATGAAAGGTGCTGGCTGGAACTAAAGGGGGGTATTAGTTTTATTTGTGGTGGTGGTTTCTGGGATCATTAGCACTTGGGTAGTGTATATTCTATTTGCAACTGTCCTTCATTTATGAGGGAGTGTTTCTAAAGTTGGTTTTGCACAATCCTACTCTTGCATGCTGTATTGGAAGAATGTTTATTTTGCTTTGGTTATTTTAGCATATTATCTAATATTTGTAATTTCAGTATTAAACCTCCCCTTCTGCAACTCCATTTGGTTTTCTTCTTTTTTCTTTTTTTTTTTTTTTGTTTTAATAATAAATAATCCTTTGATAACATGAATATGCTTCAGAATTAGCTTTTAATCTATGTTTTCCACTGTAATTTGTTGGTGGTTATGGAATGATAATGCTGAGCTACCTAATACCTAAAATTTTGAACAAAAACATACAGGTCTTTCTGAAGAGTTGACCTTTAAAATCTACATCTACAGTTAAGGCTTCCTGCAATAAATCCTCCCAGTTTCAATGCATTAGGGAAAAGAGCTGAATCACATTTTTGAATCAAATGCTTGGGAACTTGCCCAAGATCAAACTCGTTCCTTACATGCCACTTTCTCATTTTGTTTCAATTGCAGAATTCTAGTAGAAGATAAAAGGTACAGCAAAAACATCCGAGAAGCTATATTGATGTTCTGGTGAGAGCAGACGGATAACTTGCCACACAGAGAAATGTATGTCTTTTTTAGGGCCTGTCTTGTATCTTAAAAAGAACCAAGTCCTACAGGGTTAACAGACAGGAAACTGCAGCTGCAGCCGGCTAACACGGAAGTCAGACTTTTGTGTAACAGGCAGCCTGAGCAGGCCGAAAGGTGGGGGCCGGGAGGGGGGGGGCCGAGGGAGGACAGTGTCTGCTCTGATACTGATGGCTTTGGTTATGCTCTGCAGCGTTTTTATAACCAGGGAGGGCACGCACTGAATGGCAGCACCCTCTGTGATAATGCAGTTTCAATTGTATCCTAGTTTTTTTGCAGAAATGAGACGAAGTTTTTCCTATTTAAGACTCAGTTTATCGTAGTACCTAAAGAACTCACACTGCTGGTGTGTGGTTGCTATGGTAGGTGTTCAGGTGTTTGAATTCCAGAATAGGAGAATTTTCTCTGCGTTTTCAGTTAGTAATTTCAGTCCCTCCTGTGCATGTTCACTTTCGGTATGTTTTGCTCTCTTTCGGTGGCCTTGCTTTCTCCGTGCAGAACACCAGCAAAGTGAATTTAACTTTTTGTTCAGAAAGAACAGCTTTTGTGACCTAGGTGAACTCTTCCTCCCTCTGGTTTAAAATATCCAAACGCCTTCAGTAAATGGCACGTTGAGACATGTTTGCTCAGACAGGCAGTTCGTGATCGCTGCCCTCTACTTGAAAATCTGTGTATTTTGCCCGGAGAGGGCACGTTTGGGGTTTCTTTTTAAGTTTCTTTTGCCGAAACGGGCCTAGCTTAGCCTGTCTTCTCTATGCACAGGATGGTTCCTGCTTGCCAGAGCTGCACAAAGATAATCGCTCAGGAAGTGTTTCAGCCAATCCCCTGAAGCTTTACATTCAGATTTACCAGAGCAGCCAATCCGGGATTAGCTTTTATTAGGAAGACAGATCATCAAGCTTAAGTGCCAAGCCCTTTCTGCCTGAGTACTGAGAGCCTGTCCTCCATGTTTTATAAGTATTGACATAACACTGTGTTAACAATGCATCCACAGAGGTAAGCCTTACTTTTTACATTTTTTTTTCTCTAAGACCTATGAGTTGTGGGTTGAGAGTGTGATTCTCTGTGATTTGTTGTGCAAAACTCACACCACAGCACTTTATTAAGTTGGAACTGTTTAAATTTGCTTTCTTGGGTCACATGGTTAGTAGCCATTAGCCACAGCTTTATTTTGCAGACTGGCAAAACGTTGGCATACCTACTACTACCTTCAGGAGGATGGTTGGTTTAGAGTTTATCAAGATCCTGGTATTCCAAAGAAGCTTTCTCTCTCTGAGCAGTTTGCCAGCACTATTGTCTGTTGTGTCACATGCCTGCTGAAGAGAAAATGGAAGCTAGGGAGCAGATGCATTTAACTGCCCTACAGGGAGTCAAGCAGGGATAATGGCAGACAGAAGAACAGGCAAGTTTACCTTTCTAAACAGTGAATGGAATAGCTAAGATAAGTTATCTCTGAGAAAATATGGGATTTTTAAAAAACTAGACATCAGCAAAAAGTGCTAATGGCAGATTGTAGATATTGGGCCTAGGTGGTGGTGTGCTGTTGCATCATGTTTTTTATGCATCTTATCTTAATTTAAAATGATTATTGAACCTTTTTTCTTGCAGGAGTAATTAATACAACGTGTTTCTCTTTCTGAGGGACAATGTATGGTTAATATTTTGTTCCTTTAAAAGGGAGTTTTTATGCTGCAGGTTTTGGAAATGGGTTGCTCAATAAAATGCAGCAGTATATCTGTTTATAAATCTGATTCTTTATGAAAAATGTTTTTGAACTGTTAGCTTTCTTCTTTTACATAGTTCAAATAAACTAATATACCTTTTATCTGTGCCTTTTTGTTTTACACTGTGTCAGCCACAGTTCTGTGTTGTGGAGTCCAGAGGATATAAAATCATGTGTGGTTCATGACAGTAGTACATGTTGTTCGTGCTTGGTTTTTTTTCCCTTTTTTTTTTTTTTTTTTTTTTTTTTTTTTTAACTTTTGGTTTAATGCTACGTAATTATTTCAAGAAAATCCTTTTTTGATCAATTCCCAAATCTGCCAGCCTGTTGTATCATCTTAACTGGAAAATTGAGATGGGTGCTTGAACAGTTGGTAAGTAAGCAGCATGCTACTCTCTGACCATTTTTAATAGTTTTCCAAACATTTTGTTTTTCCTGGGTCAGTTAGACCAGTAGATGAAGTAATGTTAGTCATGCAAAATACCAGATTTGCTTAGCGTCCATTTTAAGGGACTTGTGCATGTAAACTGTTCCAGTTTGAATGCCCTGTATTTTTGATAATTTGCCTGTAAATTTTGAAGCTTATACTTCCTGTTTATCTCAGGCCAGTGAAAAATACTCTACTTGCTGTTTGTCCGTAGATCATTAATTACCATGTTTGCAGGGCGAAGCACATTTTCGTTGTTCCTTAGGCTTCTGAGGTGTGATGAAAGTGCTAGTACTCAGCAATGAAATGACCTTATGAAGTACAGTAGATAATGCTTATTGAGCATATGCTTCTGATACTATACAAAGTGTAATATCAGACAAACTGGTTTGATTTATACCTAATTTAGGATGGTTTGTGCCCTTTATTAAGATTTTATTTGTAGCACTTGCATTCTTGTTTTAACAAGCTGTTTTTCAGTGATCACCAGTATTGTTACAAAAGCAGAGGAGGGACGCTCTTTCGTGTTTTTGATACCATTTTTGCACTTGTTTTAGCAGTCCACACACATTCACATTTTAGGAAAGAACTTGGAGCGGAGCTAGCTTTGCAAATGACTGCACGGAGATACAGTTACATACTAACTTTTATGGAGGGTGGCTGTGTATTTGATAACATTCTATAAGGTAGCAATTTACCTCTAGTTACTTGTTTGCCAGTATGAGTATCTTTGAATATCTCACTTTGCTTTGCCTAACAGCTCCCTCCCTTACACCCCCCCTCCCCGTCTCCCCCCTCCACTGATTAGATTATAAGAATGTCTAGTTCGCTTTGCAACCTGAAGCACTTCTGGGCTTATGACTGAGTTTCATGTGATAGCATTTTTAAATGCAATTTTAATGCATTTTTTTTCCATATACAAAGAAGTGCTAGCACAGCTAAGAAGTTGTTTTGCTTTTTTGTTCTTCAGCTGCTAAAACAGAAATTACATTTGGACATAATTTTCCTATCATCAGTTTATACACATTAGCAGTTTACTTTCAGTCTTAAATAGTGCACAACATAATATTTGTTTAATATGAGGAAGCAGGAGTAAGTGATCTGCAATCAGAAAGCTTGTATTAAAATGGCTCCCACAGGTTTTGTTAAACTAGGATCTGTTTCAAATCTGCACCTCCAGACACACTGCTGACAGTGAAGCATATTTGTGTAAGCTGCCCTTGTGCATGTAATGAAACATAGCATCATGAGTCTGTTAAAGTTCACTATTTTTAATCACTCAAATATAATTCTTTTATAGTTCACAAAAAATAAATGTCTGCATTGCAGCAAGATGTCTGAGGCAAGGTAGGGACAGCAGTGTTGTTTTACAGATCAGCCCAATCGCACTGCTCCATGGAGTACTGGAGCCAATAGAAGCAGAGGGTAGGTTAAAGATTGACAATTGCAGTGGCAAGACTGAGAAAGGCCTTCTGGAAATTTCTACCATCTTTGTTCCATCTAAGTAAAGCAAATTCAGCCAAGCTGAAGAATTTCATATATTTTTGGTGCTTTGTCAAGGTATGATGTTATCACTCACTTTCATAGATTGCATAATAAGAAGCACTCTGTGCTGGTTTTTTTCTACTGCTCAGGACAGATGGAATGTGGGGTTTTGTTTAAGTGATAGATGCGGGGGAAAAAGCACGTATTCTTTCTACCCAAGATGTTACAGAACTGGATCTTGTTAATATCACAGTTAGTCAGGACATCTATGAAGCAATGTAGCTGAGGTTTATTCAGCTTGTAGCAAATGGCCATTATTCTAATGTAACTAGTAGTTAATCGTATAATTGCACTTTAAGTTTTCTGGCTGCTAAAGAGTAATTTGAATTGCCCAGGATGAATATGATTAGCCATTATTATTTAGTGCCAACATCCAGTTACTTTTGTAATTAGCTGGGCAAAGAATGCAGTGTGTGTGTGGGGGGGAAAACAAAAGAGTGCTCTGGATTATAAATTATGATGAAAACAGTAGCTTTTTAAAAGCTACATGCTTCTTTCATTCTTTGCAGGCAAACTGTTTTAGTTGGAAGCTAAATAGTGCTAGGGAAAAACTGAGTGATTTCTTTAAACAAATAACACTACTTAACATACTGAGAATGAAAAAAATGCAGAGCATAAACCACTCCAAATGTGACATTTCCCCCCCTTGCATCAGGCAAGAGTATTGAAATGTTGCAGAAACCTACATAGCTACTAAGGAAGCATGTAAAAAAAGAAACTTCATCTCAAAAATCATGAATAAGGTAGATTACATTACAAACTTAGCCCTTTATATCAGTGTCCTCAGACTTTGGCTTGTTTTCCTGAGCTGTCCTCCATTTTGTGATATCACTTTGCTTGGCTGTTTTTTTATCTTTTTCATTTGTCTTTTTTCCTTTTTGCTTTGTTTTCAAGTGTACTGGACATGTGGATTCAGTAGCTGGGAAGTGACTGGTCATGGTCCATTTTCCATAGTAATGGTGCCGCTCCAACATAATTGGTTAAAGGATGATAAATCTCAGTAAAAGTGCTCCTCTCCTCTGTGTGGGATTCAGGGTATTTGAATCTCCCAGATATCTTGGAAGTTGAATGTAACCTTTGTCCCTGTAGAATGGAACAGACAGCAATATTCAAATTTTATTTTTTGTAGATCTTGAATATTTTTCCCATGGACGCATGAATCCCATTACAGTGAACTTAAGACTGATTGACTAGGTTTGATTTACTTGGATAGTGTGTGCAATCCCCTTATTACACAGTCTTTGAGGGGTCTGCAAACCAGAAACTGAGGACTGTTGTAGTAGGCCATCAATTTGACCCTTTAAATTGTATTTAGAAATTATTTTAAATATATTTATTAATACACATGCTTTGTATTCATGGGTTAAAGTTCAATTTAGAAACAGCTACACTGGAACCCAGTTTTATTTATTTGGTAGAAGTTGTCTGTCATTCTTATGTTAACTCTTTATTGCCAGTTGTCATAGCATGTGTTTCATACTGTGAGATTGAAACCATTCTGTAGCCGGATGTGAACATTCTTAATTTGAACATTCTTAATATGAACCTTTACTTTCAAATATGATTGTTCTCAAATTATGTTTTTATCATCTGAAACCTATTGCTATTCTGGATGCCTTGCTTGGGCCTCAGCTCTAGTTTATACTCTTAAAGAAGACTGTATGATGCCAAGTATCTCCCTCCCTCCCTCCGTTGATTTTCTGTCTTGTAAAGCTATTTTGAATGCACACTGAATAAGAATAAGGTTTTAAAAAGAACTTAAATTCTCTTTGCATTAAAAAATACATATTTGCTTTGTTTGTTATCAGAGGTGACTAGCTTAAACAATACAGTATGTAGATATCTGAACAAGCATTTGTATTAAGCAGTGTTAATTGCTTAATATAAATTGAGCCTTTTGCAGGGAATTCTGCAAAAGGAAATGTAAAATATGAGGTGCTCAAACTGGAGAATGAATCTAAAATTAAGTGATTTCCTTAGTAACCTGTGACTTCACAAAACTCCCTATCTTGTGCCTTTTTAGTTAAACATTTGGATGTCAGGTGTCCTTTTGTCACACTTTACCATTTCTGATGTTTGGATGCTTGGTTCAAATATAGCACTGCTGTTTAAACAAGAGATAACTGATATTGAATAAACTGCTACCATTTTAGCTACAGTACAGGAATGAGGCAGTGCAGTGCTGTCAGACGCCATTTTAAGAATCCTGCATAAATAGCATAGCTACCGATGAGTAAGAGACTGTTATAGGTGAGTGCTTATACAAAGCTGCTATTTATTCAGCAATGGCATGCAAATATTTTTTTTTAATTTTTTTATTGAATGCAGTTTTTTGAAATCATTATTTAGAATTGCTACTCACAAATGTGATATAGGAGAGGTAGGAATTAAGGATGAAATTCAGTTTTAGTGCTTATAGTCTTAAATCAGTGGCATTTTTTTTTTATTTCTATTAGTTAAAAGGAAAAATGAATTCCATAAATATATATGTTTTTATTTTAGACTAATGTATTTATTCCCTAATGTAGATCTAGACTGTGTGTGTGGGAATTAGCTGTTTCGAGTGGTTTTCCATATCTGTCAGCTTTTCCTTGGTTAAATGTCAAGGTGCAGTAGTTCATCTGCAACTTTTAATTGCTCTTTGTAGTTAATGTAGGTTAGAACAGCTTTAAGTATTTTTGTGTATGTAGGGTTTTTTTTTTTTTCAGGGAAGTACTACTACTGGAACAGGGATAATTTTCCTAAATAGAAAAGTCAGTATTTGTTTACTGGTGTGATACTTGAAAAACTGAATTTAAAAAAACTCACCCTCTCCTCAGTCTAATAGAGAGCATATTTAAAAGTTGGGCAGCTGAGTTATTTTTGCATTTTTACTCAAGTCAATAAATTTTGTCTGTTTGCAATCTTTTTTTTTGTTTCCCTTCTGTCCCCAACTATCCCCAAAGGGATAACCTCCACCCCTTCTCCATTCAGACATGTTAAACTAATTTGTATGAAACAAGTCAAATTTTAAGTTTTGTCAGTATGAGCAGGGAAGTTTGAAATGATGAATTGGTGTACTGGTCAATTGACAGTGAACCTGGCAAAGCTTAGTTTTCAGTTATGTTCTTAAAATATATTCCTCTGTGTTCATTCACCTTAATGAAGAAATATGAGTACCTTTCAGAGTGACATAAGGTATTGTATTCATCTAGGTACTTAATAGAGTATATACCAGTATAATATCTGATATGCAACCCCAAAGCATCACATGCATAGTACATACGCATGATAGTAATGTATGCTATCTGAAATAACAACTCTAAGCCCTGCAGAAATGAATTCTCAAAACAAAACTCTCTAGAACAGTCTATGCAATCACAGTTACTGTTTCCATAGAACTAAATGCTTGTTTATAGTTATTTGGCTGCTGGTTTTAATTTTCTCTTTATTTTGTTGTAATAGTAGGGTACCTGTAATTAAGGACCTGTTTTTCTTGAATTAATTGGAAATCTTTTGCTAATGAAGTTTCTGCATTTGGAAGTCTGTGTTTTATAAAGAATATTACTTATATTGATGAAAGATGCAAAGGTGAAGAGATGTCAGCTTCAAAAAAGTTACTGTAAACTTGCTGTGAATTGCTAGCATGTATTTAAAAACTTACATCTTAAAGATTACCACTACAATCATCACTACCACCATTCAAACAATGCAGAGTTGTGCAAGTCATAATACATTACAGCAAATAAAACAATGGGAGATGCTTCTGGAGAGCTGTGAATTTCAAGTATTTTTTTTATAGCTCCATTTAATACACTTATTAGCTGTTCCCCCAAAAAATTTTGATCTTTTTCAAATATCAAGAACGGTATCAGTGATTTTTCTTGTATACTTGAATGCTTGTGCCCTGAAAAGATTGAAGATTAATTATAGCAGAGAATATGGACATGCAATTGGTCCTCTAAAGCTCAGTTTTCATAGTATAGCAGATAATTGGTGAATGTTTATTTTAGCTGTGGGTGATGGTGTAGTGTGCATGTGTGTGTATAGGATATGTGCACCTCCATTACTTACAAAAATGAATGAAAGTGAATGCATTTTTTTTTGACTGCTCATTTATACTTCAAATATTTGTTGAAGTTGTTTCCAGGTATCTCTTATGTGGTCTGTGAGAGATATGTCAAGTCAAGGCACTTTGTTCATCTTGGAACTGCATATGAAGAATGTTTTTCTTGTCTCTATAGATCTACTGAAAGAATACTCAAAGAGGTGATGGAGGAAACTGGCTGAAATTTCTAAATTAAGCTCATTAGATGGGAAAAGACAGATTTAGAGCTGAAGGAACATCATCTACTGTAACCATTATGTAGGAGTCCTGACCTTTAACCCTAAATGAATAGGTTTGGGCTAAGGAGTGCAGAGCATCTTCAGTCAGCTCTGCAGCTTCCCTTGCTACTTTGGTCAGGATGTAGGAGCAGTTCCTGCTATGGTGTTGGCTGTATTGATCTGTCACACCCACTTCTCAGCCAGGATTCAGCCCAACACTGTCTTTTAATACTGACTTGTAGCTTCTAGTGTAACTTTCTTGCTGTATCGTGCTCCCCTGAGGTTGTCATTTGAACGAAATGTACCTGGTTGCTTTGGATGAGTCTGGAATGTTGCAATTGCTTTAATGTAACTTAAATGTGAGCTGCTGGTGAAAGGATATTATCCCTTTTTCCCCCTTCCCCACTTGTGGTATATTCCCATTTCCTCTTTTCTGCACATCCAGCTGCACAGGGAGCTATATCACGGAACTGATTCACTTAAAATGAACAGGATTTCTGGAGCATGAAGTTAGGGATTGGGGAAACCATTCCTTTTAGTAGCAACCTGTGTAAAATGATCTTAAGACTTTAGCCCCAGTCTCATAAAGACTTGTATGTCCTAGATCCAGTTTCAGCCACAGTCTATCTTTTAAAAGCAAGTAGTGTGTACTGCCAAACTACTTCACTCTTGACAGAATTAGTGGGTATTATTACATATTTACCTCTGTGCATTAATCACATATACAAGATGTTTTAAAAAATATGCTTTTTTTGTTACAGTTTGGTGATATTAAAATAGGATTTTATAAGGGGAGAGGGAGAGAAAAAATAATGCAACATTGGAAAAGAACAATGAACCCATCCCTTGAGCCCAACCCTTCCCATTGCTTAAGGAAAGAAAATGGGCAGAGGCAAGTGGTGCATGAAATGTTCGGTGTCTGGAGCACACTGCCAGCTCCTCTTTGCTGGAGGCCCTCTGAGAAAGGGTGTGACAAATGTGCAGTATAATTGATCTGCCCATGCATAGTAAATTGGTGAGCATTGTAGTATGGTCAACTATGTTATGCATTTAGTCTGCCCATGCAAAATAAATCTGAAAAGCTTTGTGCTACACATTTACCATAATTCTGGTCACATGGGTGCCTCTCCTTGCTGCTGAAAGTAGCAGCACAGTCTACCAGCTGGGAGTTTGGCTGCTGGTAGAATAGAACTTCTCTTTACAGTTTTATTACTTTAAAGTGCTTAATTTATAATCTATAAATTATTGCCATTTACAGATGACAAGGAAGGAATAATAGTTTCTGGAGTTCATGGATCTTCTCACCTTTGAGTTTTCCATACATTGAGCTCAGTTAATTTGTGTTTAAAATTTTTACTGACATAACTGTCTTGTTTAGAATTGTGAAAATAATTGCAACCCAATCCCCTAGTAGCAGATAGTTGATTAAAAGTAGTTTTGGCAAATACCAGACTCAAAAGTCTTTCTGCTGGTAGGTTTTACTTTATTTAGGAAGCTGTTTTCACTTATACCAGTAATAAAATTCCTACTATAAACTGTTTATCAGGCTGAAGTGTTTCTCTATAAGCATAACCAAGTCGATTAGCTGTCTTGAGCAGATATAGCCACAGTGGCTAAAGCAAAGGTCTCTAACTGGCCTTTTAGCCTCTGTGGTACAAATAGCTGTCCCCAGGGCTGGGTTGGCTGAAGAGAATTTCAGTCCACTCCACAGCAGCAGTAATTCACAGTCTGCCATATCAGTGTAGCTTGGTATCAGCAGCAACTTACATTAACAGACTAGACAGTAAATTGTTATTACAGAGAAAAAGATCTACATCCCGTGTGGCTGTGTGTCTGATAGTGTTAATGGACAATGGTCATACCTGCTTCAGGCAGTGTAACCTCATTTGTCTGTCATTTTGAATTTGGGCTTGCTTTGACATCAAATGTTTTCTTTTATCTTTCATCTACAATAATCAGGTCTCCAAAACTAGTGTGTAACTCAGTATTCAGTCTAGTTCTTCTTTCCTCTCCTTTTCACCTTCCTTCCCCAAACTCATTTAACTAGGCAAATTCATTGAGTTATTTTCTTGAATGGCATCACAATAAGAAAGTAGAACATTGGGAAGGCAGGTATAGTTTGTCATCTGTGAAATCATTTAATCCTGCCTGGAGTAAATGACAACTGTCTGTAAGATTGAATAGTTGAATAATAGTAATAACTCAGTTCTGTTTACTCTTTATAACAGTAACTGGTATAATTATATTACTAATAAATTGCAGATATTCAGTTTTCTCTTACATAGTCTAGTTTGAAAATCACAGAATTGGAGAATGGCTTGGGTTCCTTGGAATTATTTAATAGTTTTTAAAATTGCATTTTACCTTCTAATTTTGGTAGTTGTTTTTGTGTCACTAGATCTGTTAGTTCAGCTAATCTGTTTGCTGATGCTGATGAGGGTTTAGATGTTAGCAGGCATCTGTCCACACAGTTTATAGAGGCCTTAGATTAGAAGTTACAAGGAACAAAATTCCTATTTGTTACATATAATTTATACATCCAATGACATAATCTACCTGTTACTAGACTGTCATTACTAGGAAAATGTTACCTTTGTGATTGGTATCATGCAGCATGTGCACCTGGATTGTTTCTCTACATGTTTTGGTCAATGGATACTCTTGCAAACAGCAGACCCTTCATTTCTTTAGAAATTTGTAATATAGTTGTGTTTGACAGTGTCTATACCCGAAGTTAGACATTGGAATAGTGCAGTCTGTAACTCTTCTAATTCACCTTTTTGAATCCTGCAGCTTGGCTGAAGAGGAAATAAAGGCAGAGCAGGAGGTGGTGGAGGGGATGGATATCTCCACTCGATCCAAAGGTGAGTGAGGTGGAATATTTCATCTGTGCTATACAATATACAAGTATTTGTAAACCAGGATAGTGAAAGTGATCTACCACGAAGCAGCTCTTGAATGAAGACTCAAGACTTGTACTCTTATACCATACTGTTGTATGTATTGTATGTATTACTTGATTTTCATTGTATTTCAAACCTCCTGCCTATGCACACTCCATTATTATTTTTGGTTTATGAATAACAGGTTAAATTATGAAAAAGCATCAGTGTCTTGTATCTTCTCAGTGATTGGCTTCCTTGCCAATTCCTTTGCAGTGTAGGAGAAAATACTACTGGTAGTAGTAATAATGTAGTAATTCCTGCCATAATGAATCCTAATTTTTTTGAATAAAGGACAGTACCATCTGTTTCCACAAAAACTGGTCCTCTGACTAGTGTGTATTTCATGGATATTTACATACCCATTCCTGACATGAATTAAGGTGGTAGAATTGCAGGTGACTGATTTTTTTTTTTTTTTTATTTTTTTTTTTTTTTTTTTTTTTTTTCCTCATTTCTGGAGTTTTCCCTGTGAATGAGTTACTGCAGACAAATGATGTTATCTCTCAATATAAAGAAAGCCAAACATGTAACCATCCATATCAGTGTAAATATTCCCCCTGTTGTTTGGAGTGGGGGCATAGAAATGACTTTCAATCAGAATACTTGCACATAATTGTTTACCTCAGTTCATTGTCACTGACTGCCAGCTGCTCCTCCATCTCCTTTTGTACTTGCAGCTGACTTTGCAGCTCAGTTTACTTGAAAGCCCTTTCTGTGAAATGGCAGCAATGGCTATTGCCATCCTTTTTAAATTCTAGCTCATACTCACTGACTCTTCACATTTCTACTGCAGGGGTCAGAAATCTAGTTAACTCTGAATGTGCAGATATAATTGTCTTGAAAGTGTGGCACACATCATCTGGATTCCTTTGATTTTTAATGAGGTGTTTGGATAGCTGTACTGACTGTTAGCCATTCTGCTACGTTGTTTTTCCAACCTGATCTATGAATTGGTGGTAGACCTTTGTAAGAGTTGAATATATAGTTTTGCGTAGAAAGTCAAGGGATCATAAATGTTATCTGCCAAGAGCTGGCCATGTTAGAGGCTTGCCAAAATGAGTCTTTTCTGGAGTCTTGTTGTGTTGGATCCAGGCAGGGTTCTCAGCTCAGTACAGTGCTTTGGCAGTAGAGAAGTCACAAACTAGGACCTTGAAACTGTTACACTCTGTGTTAAGGCAGAAGTTTGTGAACTGGTGGGGTATTGGTAACCATGTTTCCACTTGTAACATTTGTCTTGCTTAGTATGTTTTAGAAAGGGTGTAGATGAGGAAGTTAAACTTGCATAGACAGGCCCTTAAGGGAAGCATGCAGCTCTTCTTGGTATGTTTGGGTTTTTTGATGGTCTGAGAAGCTTGTGCAGAAGATCTATCAGTGGTATTGTATAACTTCACACTCTGCCTGGAGAAGCTGATATGCTGCAAGTTTGTAACCTGATTTGCTCTTCTACAGTTTGTACAGCTGGTGTGAGGCTGGGTCTAGAGAAAGTTGTAAGAAGGTAAACTGCTATAGAAAAAAATTGGTCTGGCGCAGATCTCTTCATGGGCATTCTTGTTTTGGTATAAGCAGTTTAATTTTAATTGTAATAAATCAATCCCAGTTGAGTTTAAGCTAAGCTGAAATATGCATTGTCTAACCTGTAACAAGAATTTTAACATAGTCTTTGAATTGGTTAAAGTAAGGTGGTGGTTTCAAAGCAGCCTAAGCTGGTCCAACTGCTCAGTGCAGCAGTTTTATCCACTTCCTTCCATACCTAAGCCGGCAGGAAACTAACTGAACCATAAAACATGAATAGTTTTCCACTAGCTTAGTGTTCTGAAATGGCTTGGTAGCATGCCAGAACTGGTTTAAGAGGGCCAGGAATATGCCAGTTGGGTGCAGGAAGTATAGAGCTTTGTTTGCAAGTGTTAGGCTGTAGAGCTTAAAACTGAGCTGAGACTTCTTGCCTATGCTTTACAATGTGATACGTTAGAGTGAGCCAATAGCTGTGGTCAGAGTTGTGCAGGCCTACATGCTCATCTTCAGTTGCATTTTTCTACCCTTCTCCTCAGGCTGCCACTGATGATTATGCTGTTGCATAGTAAGCTAGAACAAGCAGCTGATCTGGCAGAAAATTTATCCCTTTTCTAATATTAGTTTTTGCATGAATCATTAACTGATTAATCCTGTTATTGCACACAAGTTCCTGCCTGCAAAAAGTCAGGACCGACTTCTGGTGAGGTGCAAAAGAGACGAGCAGTAGCATAACTGTAGCAGTTATAAGATCTGCTTATAAACTGTGCATGTGCAGCTTTACTAAAGACAAGATTTTAAAATAGACTTCCCTCTTCATCAGAACAAGAAGGCATAAGGCATCTAAGAACTGGAAATGGGAAATGACAGCTTAAAGAGACTACAAAAAGTCCAAAACCATAAAACGAAATCAACAGAGGATTGCTGTTTAGCAAAGGAGAAAGACCATGGATTAGATGATATTTCATCCTTTGCATAAGATACACTAAACATCTTGTTACTTTTCTGTTCCAGCCCTATGGCCTACTTTTTACCCTTGTTTACCAAACTTTTCAAGATGGGGCTTGCAAAGCTTTCTGGAGAATTTTCTAAGTATTTCCAGGTTGTGGTTCCAGAGCAGCACAACAGACCTAATTGCATGGTGCCATTCTCTCTTCGCTTGCACTTAGTCTCTTCAGAGAGCAGCAAACTCTCCACTGGTCCTTTCATTGTATTAACCTGGAATATTTTTCATTATTATTATTATTATTATCATGTTAGGTTTTTTTTTTTGTTTGTTTGTTTTGCTGGTTTATTTTATTTACCTGCTGGCAGTAGTTAGCTGTGGTGCTGGATGGGCTTCCATTTAGGTTTCATGTATTTCCATTGGCACTGTAACCATTACCTTTTTAGTGACTGGTCAGAAGGAACTCTCTTCTTCCATAATCAGTCATACATCCCTTTTATTGTCTTTACATCTACGCTGGCCCTTAACCAGTCCCCCTCTGAGCCAGTTTAGGTCTTGGATATAAAAGTAGTTTTCTACTGCTTATCTCACTGAACCAGATTACTAGGGAGATAAGACAGATGCCATTTCTATCGGCAGACATGCCCTCATCAGTGACAGTTAGTCCTTAGATGGTCTTAGCTTGTCATAAATACACTGAGACACTACTGTTTAATGGTAAGAATTCTGACTTTTACAGCTTTTGTATTGCTGTAGGTTTGTGTTGAAGTCTTTGAGCTTAGGGGCTTCTCTCTGTGGTAAAAGGTTTGGATATTATGAACATAAATGCAAAATGGAATTTCCAGAATACCTTATGTATTTTGTAACAGTTTCGTAAGAGTACATAGTGTATCAACTTTTTTTGCAGTGATACCAAGTATGTAATCACACAGAGATGAGACTCTCACTCCAATGTGAAATGTAATTTGAGAATCTTCCAGGGAACAGTAGTGCAGCCCCAGGCTTTCATCTGCAGTGCAGAGCGCTTTTTACTTGTAATCAACAGGGTGTCTTCAGGAGTACCTTGAGGCAGCAAGTCCCCCTTGCAGCCAGACTCCAGCTTATAAACAGATTACATCTCTTAAAATGATGGGAAGTGCTTCTTTATCTTCTGAAGTCTTACAATGAAGAAACAAGTAACAGTGTCTTTGTTACTTCTGTAAAGTTCTAGTGTAGTAGGAGTTCATCAGGATTTACACAACCAGGGCTAACCTCTGTTATTTATTACATTAAGCATCTTGATTGGGTTAATTGCATCAGTTGAAGGTTCTGGAATGTAAACAGGGCTTTAGTGGTTGAGTGCAGCTGCATCATGTTTCAGAATTCTGGCATGAGATTAAAATGCCTCAGAGTTGAATACAAATTCTAACAGATTTATCCATGATTTTGTTAAGTGTTTTGAAGATAATTAAACTTGCTATAGCATTAAAGGTAATGGATTTGAAAAATCATAAATCCATTAGCAGCTGCTCAGGGTAATAACTGGGAGACTTCACAATTCTGGAATCCCTATAAATTATTAATTGAAGCCTGTTCTGTCAAATTGGACTGTAATGATACACACAATGGAGTTACTGTTGCTGCTTTTTCTCTCAGAATTCTTCATTGACTTCCATCAACACCACTTAAAGTACATGCATACAGAGCTTCTGAGGAAGAGGAAAGAAGAGAGAATTGAGAGTCTGAGTGGAAGTCAGTTTTCTGGTTTTGCTCTTGTTCCTTCTAGAGGCAAAGTTACACATTTCTATGGGGTAATGGCAGCTTAAGCAGCCTTCTGTCACCTTTGAATTCTTGCACTTTCCTTCACACTGTCTTCTTTTTTAAGCCAGCCTAGATGTAATAGTCTAGCAGAAGTAGCCTTGGGCTGGCTCTGTTTAAGTAACAAGAGTCTAATTTACAGAAAACAATTGATAGGTATCTAATTGGAAACATTATTCAGAATTTTGCATATCTGGCCAACTTGCATTGAAATATCAAAAACATACATCACAGAAAAACCTTATAGGTGTGACTAAGTCTCAGTTTACTGATACTTAATACTGTTCCTGGAACACTAAAATAATGCTCTCACTGAAAAATGCATTGCTGTTTCTGGCTTCTGGAAAACAAAAACAACTGCTATTTTTACCACATTTATCATAACTCATGCTGAAAAGCTGTTTAAATGAACATGTTTCTGAGTTTTCCTCTTCTCACTTTCTGAAAGTTTCCAGAACAGAAAAGTTTTGTTCTACGAGCAATAGATATTATCACTTTAGAACAGCTCATTTTTCATAGAACATGTGTTTAAAATATAAGAATATTAGGTACAGAATTTCAATAAATAACATTCTTTATGGAAGTACAGTAAAGTTGATGTATTTAAGCAAAAGATATTTTTTATTCTGTGCTTAATTTTGAAATGCAAAACTTTTCTTCCTTTCAACACCAGCTAAAAGAAAAAAGGATAATTCTTTGCTGACAGTAAAAAGCTTTTATTCTGCAACTTCCACACTTTTGAGGAAGTCTTTTGTTTGCCTAACCTTTTTGTGAGGTTGAATTTGCAAGTCATGGTGCACAGGAAGACTGATTTACTCAGGTTTTTCTTAGTTGGCTTGCTCTCCACTGCACGGGGGGTGCAACACCAGTGGTATATGTGGTGACTGAAGCCAGCCCTGTCAGCCACATTGCCAGCCCTTTTCTTTGTGCTGGCACTGTCACCCTTGGGACAGGCTGGTATACTAGTGCAGCTGAAATGGATTTTTGAAAGTTAATTTCTTTTGGTCATATCAGTTGTCTAATCCATCTTGCTTCCTGAGTGAATATTGTGCTTTAAGCCGTAAATCACGCAGCCAGCTCACTCACTCCCCCCACTTTCTCCCCCCCCACTTCAAGGCGCGCGGGGGGGGGGGGGGGAATGGGGCGAAGAATTGAAAGAACAAAACTCCCATGGGTGGAAATAATAACCG